>JAXQQM020079936.1:0-17998 GCA_034641835.2 Pinus albicaulis
ACATCTCTCTACAGAAAAAAATATTCTCAGTGATGGGTTAGTGTTAGAACTTCAACTTCCCGGATTTTGTTTTCGACGGAGAGTAGGGCTTCCTTCCACCATGCAATAACACTTCAGGAAGCAACGATAGAGAAATGATGTTCTCATTTCAATTGATAAATTTATGCTGTCAAGGGTTTTTATAGGTTCGATATATATATATATATATATATATTTTATTTAGATATCGTGCATATGAGAAGAGATTTGACAAATGATTGCTTTACGGATTTACACTTTCAGTTAGCCATTCATTACATCCTGCTAGCTCATGTTCTGCTTGTATTGTAGGTCCTTATAATGAAAATACCCTACTATCTATAAATTCACAAATCGTTATAATTTATGGTAAGAAGGTTTTATTGTCGTTAAAATTTTAACTTTTCATTATGAATTGTATCTAACAATCTCTTTTTGGGTTTTTTTCATGATCAATTCGTAAAAAAATTGCTGACCCTTTGTTTATTAAGGGTTTGTTTTTAAATCTTGGTTGGGTTTCGAGAAAAGGTCTTATGGAAATATATCCTTGAATATTCCTCTTTTTGACATGTTCTTTCAAATCTTCTCTATGAAACTAACAACTAGTTCAAGGTTTCGATGGCTTAGAGACTAAGAGTGTAACCCTCCCAAGGAATTGAAATCTAACCCTTGGGAAATTATTTCACCCTTTCGGTCCCTTTTTCTCTAGTAAATAAGGTAATTGATTACATTCATCTTTTGAACTATGAATAGGGTTTTATTATTAAGGATAACACAATGAATTGTTTGAATTTATTTCAAAATTTTTCATTTGAATTCATTAACAGGGATTAATGTTGATTTTTTTCACAGGTTTATGAACAAGGATGAATTTTGATGAAAAAATGCCTTTTCTCTTCAGTCAAGTAGTTTACTAGGGATGCAATTTATTACTACTAGGTATCACACCAACTTTTCCATTTTATTACTCTATGTTCTTTTGAAGCACTTAGTTTTAATTTGAGTTTTTATCAACTTATTCCAAT
The DNA here is from genome assembly GCA_034641835.2 of Pinus albicaulis. Classification (NCBI taxonomy): domain Eukaryota; kingdom Viridiplantae; phylum Streptophyta; class Pinopsida; order Pinales; family Pinaceae; genus Pinus; species Pinus albicaulis. Next base: position 1,044 of record JAXQQM020079936.1, read on the forward strand.
GAAAAGGGTCTCATGACTGTAACCATCGTCTTTTTTGATATAAATTTATGTCTCTGAATATACATATAAATTTACTCTTTTTTCTAATTTATTTATATGCTTACAATAAGTAATTCAGACAAAAACTTCATGGAAACTGTAAAGGTAAATTTCACTGCTCGGTATCCTGGTTCCAAAATTTATTTTATGGTTTAAGTAGCTTGATAAGAGTTCTAACAGAAATTTCCTTGAATGTTCTATTACAAGTTATATTTTTTAGATCTCAACTGAGGGTTTTTATCAACATATTTTCTACATTAACTTATCCAGGTAAGGACCTATCAAACATAACCTTCTTTCCACAAGTATTTAGCTAATATGGAAGATGATGTCGACACCATGATGGCCACAACTACTATGTTATTTCCTTTCCTTAATCAATTTTTTTCATACTGAGATCTGAGTTATGATACTAGCTTAATATTTCGATTGTCTTAACTTGATACAATATCTTTTGGACAATTTGTTCACTTTATATCTAGAGTTTTCCTAATCAACTTGTTTTGGAGATATTTGAACCATAAAATACTCTGCACACTTTTGTATGTAAATTAGGTTTCTAAACAAACAATTTGTACATGGCTAAAAGATGATTGAAGTAGTTAATTGAATTTACTACTCTATCTATGTAATTTTTAGTCTTCTGCAATTTCTTTTGTTCTATAGTTTTCTTCAATATGTCTCTTAGACAAGAACGTAAGGTTATTCCCTTTTTAATTAATTCAATACTTTTTTGTTTTATCAATAATTATTTCGTATATTCTATATTATCTCATTTTCCATTAGTAACTCCATTCTTTAAACACTTAGCCAAATTGAATGCTTAGAATTATTTTGAGAAGACTTTGCACAGAAAAAGTGGTTATAGGATACCTATGCAACCGATTTTTATAACTAGTCTCTGAGAGTGTTTTACATATCAATTGGTTACTCTATGTATTAGAAAGCTATCATAGAGGTTTGTCGCTCCATATTAGCTCAGGCATGTTAAGCCTACCTAATTTTGTTTAGTAAATTATATAATAACTTATAAGTAAAACAACTACAAAGTCTCCATTTTGTCACTTCATGATACTAAGCAAGAACAATAATACTTATCCAAAAATATTGTCATAATTCGATTTTTCCAATTTAGAGTATTCATTTTAGGAATTTCTAGCTTCTCATGTAGGAGATATACGTACCTATCTTTTCTTTACTCAAATATATCTATCTTACTCTGTTTATTATGAATCATTCATTTATTCATGGTTTTGCTTATTGTCATTAGTACATGGATTTAAAAGAAATACTAAATAGTTACTACTGCATGCGAGACGTATTACCTTTCATGTAATATATAAATATTCTATTAATTAATCATCCTTGATGCAAGTATTTTCATACTAAAGATAGGATTTTCCTACTTGGACGGATAATATTGAACACTTGAAAATAGTATAGGAATGAGCACGTTCCTCCCAACCAACAAATTGCAGCTAAGGCAATTCCCCCTGAGCCTCGGGCTTCTATGCTACTAGAAATTTATCATTATTTGATGATATTCTTCCCACTTTCTTCCCCTTCAGACTCTAGAAATGTCCTACTTTTTCAACGTCTGACCTTTCTTTTCGTGTACCTAGGATTTTTCATAGGAATTCATTTCTTTATTTCCATAAAAAAATCCTTTCTTTGAATGGAGGATTTTGTGAGTAAAATAATTTACAAAATTGTCTTCCATATCCATCACATAAATTATTTTATTTGCTACACGTTTCCAACCATCTAATATAATCATATCAATGATGAACCACATTAGATGGTTCAAAACACGTTGGAAATCAAATTGTTTATGTGATGGATCTGGAAGACAATTGTGTAAATTTCCTTTCTCTCTAGCAATATGTTGCTTTTGTTTCCCCCACACATCATAACATATTTATCTATTTACACTGTCTCTTGGTGGTGATAATATTCTTGGAATCTTGGGGAGTTATGGAGGTTAAAATTGTGATAATTGTCACCTCAGCTTGTCCACTACTTGGGACTCCAACCAAATTGACCAATTTCTTAACAACGAAGCAACTTGACTACTCAAATTTTGGCTCCCATTATATTTCCAAATAAAACAATATTGTATTTATAATAACACACAACTATTTACATCTATCATTCATAATTCATAACATTTAAATTAGTGTTGGCCCCACAACGAGTGTCCATCATTTAAATATTTACTAATAACATAAAATCACAAATTATGGTAAAAGTAATTGCAATAAGAGTGGTACAAGGTGAGACTTTGGTGAAATTGGCAACATGAAAGGCTTCTAACTTAATTTTCCCATAATTAAATTAGAAATAAATTTTAATTCCACATCACATGACAACTTGTACGAGTTAACTGAGTCAAGAAGACTTAGTTAGCTTAGTCAATTTTAGTTGAGGGTCAAATTGGAGGCATGTAGAGTTTCCCTAATTTTTAGGGGTTCCAATTGTAGTTTATTTTGAGTTATAATTAGTTAACTCAATTGTTTGAGTTAAAACCAATTTAACTAGTTCTAACTGAGAGATGAGGTACTGATAGGTCCTGTGAATTAAATCTGATTTAATTTACATGCAACGATAAATCTAATAACTGATAATTCACTATAAATAGTTGTTGCATATCAGCTCTAAGGAAGGCCCAGTTGAGTTTGGAGTTAAATGAAAGAGAACTATTAGTTGTATAATTACAAAATTATACAGGTCATGCATGAGGTCATCAGGATGCCTTGTAAGTAATGCGCACTCAACTAAAGGAAATTTTATAATTAATAGGGGCTTAATTAGCCTAGGAATGTGTGAGAAAGGCTGGTCAGTTAGGTGTAGGGAATTGGTTAATTATTGGAGCAAACTTGGCAGGATAAGATTGAGATAGTTGGAGATAGTGCAGATATTTTTCAAGAAGGGAAATAACATTGTATTGTTTCATGTTCTTGAATTAATGTAATATATATATAATAGGGTTTTTAGTTGAGGATTTCCTGAGACACATCTTTGTCTTGTGCGATTTAAAGTATTTCTCTTTCTTGTTCATGTGATTGTGCGATCATAATTGGTTTCTACAATATGTAGAATTGATTAATTATTTTGTTTCAGAATATTACAATATTAGTTTAATCTATTTAGATATTAATACATGGTATAAGAGCAAGAATCATCATATAAGACAAGAACCAGAGTTTGTTTTGAACATGTAAATCAAATTTGCAGATTTATTCTTCAGTACCAACAATAAATCAAGATGCCTTTCTTTGGATTGAGACTCGAATATTCCCTTGAGTGCAATTCAAATTACATAGCATGGAAGGAAAAGACGGAGGCAGTGTTGGAGGACAACACACTGAAGGAATTCAAAGACAATGATATTCTTCATCTCACATCAACAAATTCTCAACCTCTTGATGCATGGAAGAAGAATGTAGCAAAGGAGAGAAGGATTCTCTTAGAAGAAGTTCGATATCATATTGTCTTGAAGCTGCATGGAAAGGAAAATCCATATGCTATATGGAATGATTTATCGGATATGTTTCATAATAGCAGCAACCATAGGAAGCTGGCACTGAAGGAAAAACTCCAAAAGATCAAGATGGGGAAGGGCGACATGATCCCAAAATACTTGACGAAGTTCACTCAATGTTGAGATGGGCTTGGAAGACTTGGTGTGACAGTTTCCTAGGATGATTTGGTGAACCTAGCACTTCTAAGCCTTCCCAAGTATAGGCATAACTACCAGGAATCAGTGAATGGGAGGGATAAGCTACCAGAGTGGGAGCAACTATGGTCTGAGTTGGTACAAGAAAAGATTAGACGGAACACTAGAGATGGATCCTCATGAAAGAATGATGAGGAGGAGAACTGCACCTTGGATGGAAAGGCAAAGAAAGGTAAAGGGAAGGTGTTCTATTAAAAATCAGATTCCAATCAGGAAGGAAAGAAGCGAGACTTGTCAAAGGTAAAATGTTTTCACTGTCATGAGCTTGGACACTATGCTACAAAGTGTTCACACAAGAATACCAACAAGAAGTTATCAAGAGGAGCGGTATGTGAATAAATTTATTCACAGTTCGAGTTGGATTTCACCCTCATCGCATGAATGGTGTCATCAATGATGGGTTCTGTGTGTTACTTTGATAGTGGAGCTTCATTCCATCTGAACGGAAACAAATAATTCTTGAGTAATTTGGAGGAGAAGGATATCTAGATGCACATCGAGATGGGAGATGATGGGAGGTATAATACTATCGACATAGGTACAACTCACCTTTCATGATAAGGAAATCCAAGCAAAGACGATCCTTGAGAGATTTCACTCAGATGTGTGTGGATCGTTCTCGAGAGCTTCCACAATAAAACATAGGTATTATGTGATTTTTGTAGATGGTTTTCACACAAGTGTTCTATTTTCTTCATGAAGAAGAAATATTAGACGTTCTAAAATTTTTGTGAGTTCAAGGCACTTGTGGAGAAAGATACAGAGAAAAAGGTGAAGGCTCTGAGGAGTGACAATGGTGGATAATATGTCTCTAAAAAATTCAAAAAATTCTATGCTTTAGAAGGAATTCGAAGGGAATTGATAGCACCTCATAACCCACAACAGAATCATGTTGCATAAAGGAAGAAAAAAACTATTGTGGGAGCAACTTGAGCTATGTTGCGTGATTAGGGCCTACCGTTGTATCTATGGGCGGAAGAATGCAATACAAAAATATTTGTGTAGAACATAAGTACTCATCAGATAATTGGGATGAGTACACCAGAGGAATCTTTTTCAGGCAAGAGTCCAAATTTTCCGCATTTTAAAATTTTTGGTTCATCAGTTTATTTCCATGTGACCAAAGATGCCATGAAGAAGCTAGAACCAACAACTAAGTTGGGGATATTTGTGGGGTAAAATGATGCACCTCACAACTATCAGGAATGATTTCCAACAAACATGATGACAGTGGTTAGAAGAAATGTGAAATTCGAAGAAGAGAAGGCCATGTGAATTTCCCTTGTGAGGAAGCTTTAGTTGCATGCAGTTGAGGAGATCTTGGCTCCAAAAGAAGAGCCTCAATATGTGGAGAAACGAAAAGCAGAGTTGCAGATAGTGGAAGCACCCACTCATGTAGAGACATCCGGAGACGAAAGGAAGCGCATGAGAGAGGTTGACAGGTTTTTTCTTGATCCTAGAGGGAATGTGGGAGCATCCACATCACAATGCAGACATAGAAGGTCCCCAGAGCAGTACACTGAATACATGGATCTTATGAGAAAAGGTGTAGAGATAGAGCCATCCTATTTTGAGGAAGTAGTGCAACAACAAATTTGAGTTGAAGCCATGGTTGAGGAGTATGGCTCTATTATAAAAAAAAATGCATGGGAAGTTGTCCCAATACTGGAGGGGAAGTCAGTTTTAGGATCCATGTGGATCTACAAGGTGAATCAGGAAGAAAATGGGAGTGTGGAGAAGCACAAGGCCATGTTTGTGGCAAGAGGGTTCTCTCAGGTGGAGGGGATTGATTATGATGAGAAATTTTCACCAGTTGCATGGTACTCATCAATCATATCCATCCTTGCACTCTCAATGCAGATGGGATGGGAGATACATCGGATGGATGTAAATACAACCTTCCTCAATGGGGTGATTGAGTAAGAGGTGTACATTGAGCATCTAGAAGGTTTTGAGACCTTCGACAGAGAGTTGCATGTGTGCCGACTCAAGAGCACTGTATGGGCTGAATCAAGCACCTTGTGCTTGGTACACTGGGATCGAAAACTACTTCACCGGGTTGGGCTTTACCAAGAGTGAGGAAGATGCGAAACTTTACCATATTGTGGTATAAGGTAATACTTTATGTCGATGATTTGATACTAATAGGTGGTGAGCACCTCATCAAGTATTGCAAAGAGGATCTTGCAATAGAATTTGAGATGAAGGACATGAGGCTCTTGCACTATTTCCTGGGATTGGAAATATGGAAAAGAGATGGGGAGCTATTTGTATCTTAGGGAAAGTATGCCAATGAGATTCTCAGGAAGTTCCAAATGGAGGAAAACAAACCCATGGAGACTCCTTTAGTAGGAAATTGGAGGAAGGAGGATGCTAATTTAGGAGAAGAAGGAGATGCTACTGTCTATAGACAGCTTGTGGGTTAACTCATTATTGTCAAGACAAATCCCCTCTACAGGCAGAGGCGATATATCTAGGCCTAGAGTGGGTCTAGAAACATGAGATAATTTCTAATGCAAATCTCTCTTAACTAAAATTTACAATGCGACAAGGAAATAGATAGAAGTACCTTTTTCCCAATGCTACGTTTGAATCCATTGATGGTGACCTTGATCCAAAATCCTTTAGGCTCACTCCCTGCTACTGATGGCACACAAATATATGTGGATGATCAAGATGCAACAAAAAACATAATCCAATACATAATAATCATAAACATTAGCTATCTAGCATATTAAGGAGTACCAGAATATTTTCATAAACATTTAGACAAATATAGAAAGAAAACATCAAATGTTTTATTGATAAATATAAAAGAAAGATCTTACAACCTAGGCCTTGATGTTAGAGGCCTCCTTTGGTGAAAATATGAGTCCTTCACCAAAGCTCTAAATAATTCCTTCTCCTGAACACTTAGTCATTATCACAATGTGAGGATGCAAAGGGAACGAGATTTTAGACTAGCCCGACAATGAACAACGAGACTAATTTTATTGGAATGAGGGATATGAATTTATGGAAAAGGAGAAGAGGTTGTGAGCCCATGAAAGGAGGAGGAAGGCCCAATTTCTATGGGAAAAATCCTGATGGATGAGATCAAAGCTCTAAAATCAGAGAGCTCGACTCTATCACCACCATTTAACATCCAACTCGCCACCTTGGAAATTCTAAAGGTTGAAGCTTCTCCTCCATTTGAGGAAACACTGTGAGAAAGAGATTAGTGCGGTTTTCCAGGAAATATGGGCGATGGGAACGCTAAGCCAAAACTGTGAATATGACTTCAGCGTGATCATGACACCATGAAAGTGTTGACCCAGAAAACTAGGAGTTTGACTAGTCTTAACATATTTATTCATGGTTGAAACACTGCCCAGGATTTGTCACGAGGCATTTCAGGATGAGGGACAAGAAAATGAGCATGGTGAAAAATTACTGTGTAGCAGACGCCCCCTAAAGAATTAAGGAATAATATGGAGTGATGGATAAAATTATTTATGAAACAAGGTAAATAACGTAGACCAACTTCAGAAAACCTACCAAATCAAACATATTACAATATATGAAATCTCTGGTATGAATATGCCTAACCATATAACACTGCACATCCATACAGAGAAGTTATAACACTACAAATATTTGGTATTTCTCCTCAACAATGAGAAGTTATGTAGATTCTATTATAGAAACCACACAGAACTTCCATACGGAGAGAAGAGGGCTTGTAAATTGACTTGTGGATTTGGACATCAAGAGGAAATTTCTTACATGGCTTCACAACCTGGAGGTAGTCGTGATACATCAGTTTCTCCATCCACAAAGCGACTAGAGATCGTATTCGAATCACGAGAGTTGGGGAGTTGCACTAACAATGCGACCCTTCCGGACACAAAAATAACTTTGTTTGTCGTTAAGCTTTCCATTCTAGAGAAGGTAGCCAGCGGGCTCAGATATTTGGCCTTCGCTTGGGCCACCTTCGTGCTCCTCGGAGGCTTCACATCATTTCTAGAAATGACTTCTAGGTCGTCACCACAATATTGTCAATAGAAGGTGCTCACATATTCAGCCGAAGGAAAGAGGTGAATTGGCACCATGAGATCATGCTGAAAGCCATAGAAACTCTCATCCATGAAGCTAAATAGCTAAGTGATGTGTTATTCAGATGGTCGAGCTCAAACAATAGTAATGAAAATTCTGGGGCCGATGATGATGATTCATAGAACAAAGCTTGAATGTCAAAGGTCAGCCGGTTGCTTCTCATGCTGCAATTTTTATCCTCTTTGACATATATTGGCTTGTATATCTATCGGTTAGTAAGGCTAGACCACATTGGAGATTTAGGTAGCGATACCAAGAATCTGAAACCAAATCTCAAAATTTTCTGTGACTTGTACTTTAATGAATCGTTTCTTATTCTTCTTGAGAAGGCCTACTGGATGTGGAATATTGTTATAAGGAAATTGCTTAGGGTGGTGAACCAAGAATATGGCTTCCCTGAATCTGAGCTGGACACTGTCAAACGTTTCCTCTATGATACATATACGTAGTGCGTCAATGGTAGTGTTTTTGACAGTTTGAAGATGGAATTTGTGACACACAACATGGAATTGTTGTAGTCCAACACTGTCACAGGACAAATTGTGGGTGCGGAAGTATTGTCCGCGCTTGAGGAGAAATGAATTTTTGAATATGAATTCAGCCTAACCTAACATCCAAATGCATTATAAATAGGCGTGAGAAGGAGCATTCAATTCTGAGTAAGTCCAAAGTTCATACCTCATGAACCAAGAAAAATTAAAGTGAACCCAACTCGAAGCAAATTTCTACGGAAGGATTTCTGCATTGTTCTTGGGAAGGGTTTACAATTTGTTTGAGATCAATTTTTGAGGGTTGAGTATAAGTGTGTTTGGAGGTTGAGTAGGTTGAGTTCTGGTTAGGAGAAGGTTGAGTTTAATTCCTATCTTAAGGGCCAAATTTTGTCCCTATAGAGTTCAATTTGTCCAAATCTCATACCTCATGAACCAAGAAAAGGTAAAGTGAAGCCAAGTTGAAGTAACTTTCTATAGAAGGATTTTGGCATTGTTCTTGGGAAGAGTTTACAGTTTTTTTGGGATCTATTTTTGAGGGTTGAGTACAGGTGTCTTTGGAGGCTAGTTAGGCTTAGTTATGGTGAGGAGAAGGTAGAGTTTAATGCCTATCTTAATGGCCAAATTTTGTCCATATAGAGTTCAAGTTGTTCAAAGTTCATACCTCATGAACCAAGAAAAATTAAAGTGAAGCTAAGTTGAAGCAACTTTCTATAGAAGGATTTTGGTATTGTTTTTGGGAAGGGTTTACGGTTTGTTTAAGATTTATTTTTTGAGTGTTGAGTACAAGTATCTTTGGAGTTTGAGTAGCCTAAGTTTTTGCAAGGATAAGGTTTAATTTAATGCCTATCTTAAGTGCCAAATTTTGTCCCTATATAGTTTGAGTTCTAGGCTTGTGTTAAGACTGAGTTGCAGTTTTGATTTGAGGGTTGAGTTCTGCCCCTATGAAGGTTGATGGTTAGGGCTGAGTACTACTGTTTGAAGGCTAAGTTTCAGAGGACAAGTTTTGCGGTTTGAATTTCTAGTTTCATGGCTAAGTTTTTCTACTTAAAGGTCTAGTTTAGGCCTGGTTTGAAGGCCAAGTATTGGTGTCTTGAAGGTCAGGTTCAAGCCTGATTCAAAGTTCAAGTTATGATGTATTGAAGGTTGAGTTCAGGTTGGAGCATGCAATTATTGTAATTTGGTGCTTATTGAGGGTTGGCATCCTCATATTCTTGACATGTTAGAGCTTAATTTTTCTGAGTTGGTGCTTATAGATAATTTGTGTCCTTACAAAATATTATGATAAATTAAATATTTTTTTCAAGTATTTATTTTTAAAATTTTGATTTGCACTTGTTTCTCTAGGTTCATACATTGTGGATGATTAATTATGCGATGTGAATTCAGTTTAAAGATTATCTAAGTGAAAATTTGTCAAAAGTAATGAAATACTAATTCACTCCCTCTCAATATTTCCAATAATGGGTATACAATTAGGTTTTTTGAAGAATAATTTAATAGTTTAAAGAATATATTATAAGGGACTGTGACCAATCAAGAAGCATCAACCAAAATTCCTTTCTTTGATGGAACAAATTTTGTCTTTTGGAAGATAAGAATGAGAACAAAATTGATGTATCTTGGTGCTAAAGTTTGGAGGTCTATTATTGAAGGATACAAGGTCACATTCTCTCCCCCAACTGATCAAGATGGGAGAAAGGATTATGTCTCTAATACAAAAACTATGAACTCCATTTTAACTAGCTTTTCAGATTTAGAATATGTTAAAGTTATGCAGTGTGAACCAACTAAAGATATGTGGGACAAGCTTTTAAGAAACTATGAAAGATATGACAAAGTTAAGAAGACAAAGCTTTAGAATTTATGAAGACAATTTGAAAGCCTGAAAATGAATGATGAAGAATATGTTGCTACTTATTTTCTTCAAGTAGATCGAAAGTGGTTAATTCTCTCAAAGGATTTGGTGAAGAAGTTAAAAAAACAACAATTGCTCAAATTTTTTTGAGGTATCTTCCTCTAAGTTTTTATGCCAATGTCTCCGCCATAGAAGAATTAAGATATTTGGAAAATATTAAAATGGAAAAACTTCACGGAATTCTCATTGCATATGAAACGAGGATGATAAACCCATCACATAAGGAAGTAACATTTAAAGCATATAAGAAGTCAATAAAATGAAAATTTAGTGACTATTTGAGTGACAAATTTGATTCATAAATGGCTCAGCTAATCAGAAAACAAAAGATAAAAATCCAAATTCAAAGGTAAGTTACATCTCATTTTTTTAAAACTATAGCAATATAGGACATTTTCATGCTAAGTGTCCTTATAGTGAAGATAGTGACGGTGAATAAGAACCCATAAAAAGGGCCATGAAAGGATACTTGAAAAAAAAAATCTTTATTCCAAAGAGGATAATTATTTTATGACGAAGAATAATATGATTCTAATGATGATAAAAGAGAGATACTATTTTTTCCAATAATTAGGATTCAAACATAGAAAAACCAGGGGTGAAAAAAGAAAAAGAAAAGGGAGAAAGTGTTGAATGCATAGTTGATCTTGAACTTATCAATGCATTAGAATAAATTAATAACCTCAAGAAAAAGAACAAGAGACTATCCAAATAAATCATATTCATCAAGAATGAAAGAGAGGAAGCAAAAAAGTGGAAGAAATGTTGAATAATCAGCTAAAATAAAAAGTAGAAAGCAGTGAAAAGCTTGAAGCATAGATTGTTTCATTAATGAAAGAGCTAGATAAACTCAACAAAAAATATGAAAAGATATCAAACTTTGGATGCAATTCTCAGAAAAAAAAAATTCACCATATGAAAGGATTGGTCTTGGTTATATGGGTGGGTAATGCACCTCAAAATTACACACACACACACACATATATTAATTTCTTCTTAGTTTGAGGTTGGCATGTTATTATTATGATTAAGTTCCTTTCTATCTTTAAAAAGATAATACATGTATATTTGAGAAAAAAACAATGAGGGTTGAACCCCTACGTTGGGTTACACAATATTAAACATCCTTTGACTATCAAAATTACCTCCATAATAATGCGGTATGTTATTTCTCTAGGATTATAAAAAAAATGTTTGGGGACTGGGAAATACTGCTTCAATTTTACCTTGTGGTTATTCAAACTTGAATATTATTTACCACTAATCATTACTAGTTTTTTTAACCACGACAACATTATTTTGCATTAAGATTTAGTGCTTTTTAAAGATTTATTTGTAATATGTGGTCCTGTGCCGTTTGATGACCATATTTTGATTTATTTTGTGGTCTTGGCCTCTTCCCAAGGCCGAGAGGGTATAAGATTATATTATCATGGGTTTGTGTCATTCATATTTCAAGATTGTAAACTAATGCTAGCATTAAACTAGCAGTATGAAATGCTAGCGAAGTTGGGAAGGGACAGGAATTGGATGTGCTAGGAAAGGGAAAGTATGTTGACACCTGTGGATGCATGTTGATGCGGTTTTTACTACTAGTGAGAACAGGAGGAGCTATGTAAAAAATCAGGAAGCAGCTAGTCGGTCTCAGTCTAAGGGGATAGTTCTATCAGCAAGTGAGGGAAATTAATTAGGGCATGAAAGCCTATTTTGGTTAGCATCTTACCTTGTGAGGGATTTATTGGTAATTCCTGCATACCGAGCTTTCGACTTTAGGCATTCAACTTCAGGGCTTTAACTCCCAAAACTATACACTAGACCCATCGCGATGAAAACAAACAACCACATGTGGTATGCTTATACCTGTGGATGATTTTGGGAAACTTGGGTAGAAACCAAGAAGGCTATCCCATTCAATGAATAATTTCACTCCAAGGGTAATTTATTGCAAACCGATGAATTTTTCACTTGTAAGTGAATCACGAAACGATTCTATAGAAACCATCTGTGAGTGCTCTTCCTCATCGTAGTCGTAGGGAAAGGAACATGAATCAATATCCTCTAGGTGAGCTCACACTGCAAATATATTCATTTCCCCAAGTGACAAAGTAGGAAGTGCTCCCATATTGATCTCAACTGACACATTTCCAGGGTCCAGGTTTGGTAGGATTTTAGTTCCAAGCAACTTTTAGTGGAAAATATCATACCTATCCAGTTGCTTAAATGTATCAGCTGTAGAAGAGAAATATTTCAGCCAATGTATTATGAGGTGAACCTCAACTCAATCTACTCAACCGAGGAGATCAATCAATCTATAGTATGACAAATCGATTTATAGTGACAAGTCCTTGGGCTAAAGCTCACTTTGTGTACCCTATGAATTTGTGAACGTAGTCTGAAGGGCTTGTATCGAGATTCCCTAATAACACCCGTAAGAAACTACCTGAACCCAGTCTGGATGTCATGACTCAATCTTCTCTCCCATCATAAAGGAGGAAGTTGATCGAATCTCGTAGGTAATTAATCGGTCTTCCCCTATAACACCAGTCAGAAACTAACTCAATCAAGAACTCTTGTTCTATTGCTATCTTTGCTTCTATTCCATCATAGGGTCAAGTGCATAACTCGTTTGGAATAGAATTGTAGGTTCGGGCAAAAGAAAAGAAGAGAGAAAGGGAGAGATGATACGAGAACTTGGAAAATGAGTTTTTGGTGCTAAAATAGTAGCGAGGTTGTTAAAATTTGACAACTAGGTCCAAACTCCATGTTGTGATGCTCAGATGAAGATACCAATATTTTTATTGGGTTCCTCTTTCGGAGAGGTGTAAGATCGATCTAAAAATGATCTTAATTCGACGAGAAGAACATTTATTTTGGAATTTATTTTTAATAATTTCAAATATGTGCAGGTCGGCCTTAAGGTTTTACACCCGCAACAAATGTGTCACACACCCTTGGTGATTGATATAAATAGAGTCAATGTTGGAGGAAATTTCACTCATCTCATCCTCACATCATCTCTCCTCCTCTGATTGGTTCAAGCTCCTTGGAGGCAGCTTTCGGTTCATACATGGGAAAGAAGGACGAAGAGAATTCTACCGCAACTAGGGTTTCCATGCAAGTTTGACCAGCGTTGACTTTGGTCAACGCATGGTCCAAAGGAGCTGAATTTTGGTGCAGACTTCGATTTATGCAGGCTATACATTTTGGCAAAGAGCGGGATGAGGATGACCGAGTTTGTGTTGAATTTTACTTGGTGTTGCTGCCCATTATTGTTGCCGTTGTTGCTTCCATTTCTCTTTTGCCGTTCTTGTTGCCGTTGTTGCTGTAGTTGTTGTGGATTTCTTTGCCCATTGCTACTGTTGTTCTTGGTGTTGCTACCATTGGGACAACGTTGACTTTTTTGGGGTTGACTTTGAGTTGACCGTGTGATTGTTTTGAGGGCTGTTGTGACACATGCTGGGTTGGCTGACCAAGGAGACTTTGCTAGTTGAAGCATCCTGTTGACCATCGTAACGCACCACCACATTTTTCTGTTTCTGGTTTATCTTCTATATATCCACTGGTATTTTCTATTAGCATTTTACTTGATTTTTTATGTGATTGATGTGGTGAAAAGTAAATTTGCATCAAGCATAGAACATCTACATAAAATTACAAAGTATCAGAGCCTGAGGTGAAGATAAGCCCTATTTGTTGCAATCACTGAAGAAGAAAATGGGTTCCACAAACTATGGCTTCAAGGAGGATGACAAATTGACTGGGAAGGATGACTTCCATGCTTAGAAGATGATATTGGATCTCAAATTAGAAGACCAATATGTCATGGACTATGTGCAGGGTAAAATCCAAGAAACTCCATCCACTGCTACTGCTGCTGCCAAAACAAAGTACTATTCTTCAAGAATCAATTGAAGAATATGAAGAAGGGAAGGGATGAGTTTGTCCAATCATACGTTCTGAAGCTGACTGAGATCAGGAAAAATCTGTTGGCTATTGGGGAGACAATAGCTGATTGAGAGATGGTACTCACCACACTTGGAGGGCTCTCATCTGAATGGCATGTGTTCAACACTAACATTCTGTTTCGTACAGTATTCCCGACTTTGACAATGTTGTCAATATGCATTCAAGAAGAATCAAGAATGGAGGAGTATGGAAATGGAGGAAATGTTGCATACGTTGCTCATTCTAGAAAGAAGAAATATGGTGGTCTAAAGAATAAGGGAAAAGCAGGAGCCCAAGGAAAGAAGTGAAAATGTTTCACTTGTCATAGTCGTGGTCACTATGTTAGAGAATGTCCTTTCAAGAAGGATTCTCCTGATAGTAATGACAACAACAACAAACAAAGGAATGGAAATCAAAGGAACAACAGGTTCAAAGAAAAAAGGAAGGCTTCCTCCGGCGGAGATTATCAACCTTTCAAAAGATCAAGAAACTCTAGGTATGAGGAATCACATGTTGTTGATAAAAGAAATGAATACATTCTTGTATCTTCCCTCTCTATTACATCCCCACTAGACACTATGGATGTTTGGTTGATAGATAGTGGTGCCTCGGGCACATCCGCGAGTTCAAACGCTCGATATGGGTTGAGGATGCTAATGCGAAGTATCTTTGGAGATAATGCCACATATCCCGTGAAAGGGACAGGGACTGTGACCCTCCACTTGTCTCAAGGTCAAGTCCTCCACTTGCAGGATGTACTCTATGTACCTAATTTTAAGAAGAACCTTGTGTCTATATCATCCATGGAAGAAAAAGGTTTCAATGTTGCATTCTCTGATGGAAAGGTGCGCATGTGGAAGAAGAGCTTCAAGGAAGCTATCACGTTTGGGTCTAGAATTGATACACTCTACCAGGTTGGAGGAAATCCATTGGGAGTAATGACATTAGATGCTATCCAATAGACCGATAATGGCACTAAATATGAGACGAACAAATTCAAGAACTTTTGCAGAGGAGCTAGCCTCAAAAGGGAGACCACAATGTTTGTGGGCTACAACGAAACTTCGAAGGCCTATAGATTCTATGTGCCTGGTCAAAGGGAAGTGGAGATATGCCACAATGTCACCTTTGATGAAGATGCTTCCCTGAGGAAGGTAGTCAATCTTTTGAGGTCTAAGGAAGATCATGAATCAAGGCCTAGAAATCAAGAGGAACCGAAGGATGAGACAATGTCGGTTGGAGGACCAATGGACCCGATTGATCCACCTCCTTCACTGGGAAAGAGACCATCATGGCTCAGGGACACTCTCGAGGATGTTGAGGGACATATGGCCCCAAGGGGGACATTTCGTGAAAGCAATAAGCTGAGTAGATACCAAGGTTATCTAGCAGCCATGAGTACTATTGTACAATCCGAGCCTGGATCTTTTTGAGGAAGCCATAAAGCATCAAGTCCCAAGGATGTTGGCACGAAGAGCATGAGTCTATAATGAAGAATGACGTTTGGGATGTGGTTCCTAGACCTGGGAGGACAAAGCCAGCTGTCACCCTCAAAATGGCCCTCACAACATCGTATTAAGGATTCAATGAAAGTATTAAAAGTTCGACAAGATTCGTTGTTCATGTGGCCTTAGAACATCCTTCTGAGCAGAACATGATGAAATATCACACCGTGACCACCATCCGATCTACCATAGCCCTTGCTACTACACAAGGATGGAGTCTTCATCAGATGGATGTGAAGATCGCATTTCGGCATGGTGCGATAAAGGAAGAGGTTTATGTGGAGCAACCTCTGGGGTTCGAAGTCTAGGACCAGGACACCCATGTCTACAATTTGAAGAAAGCCCTCTATGGGTTGAAGGAAGCACCCAGAGCTTGGTACAAGAGGATAGATAACTACCTGATGAAGCTAGGCTTCACTCGTAGTAATGTTGATCCAAACCTTTACTTCAAGGTTGATAGAGAGAAGCCTCTCATTCTGGTGCTGTATGTGGATGACCTCTTCCTAACAGGTGTTGACCCTCTCATTCATCAGTGCAAGAGGAAGCTCGCTGCTGAGTTTGAGATGAAAGACCTAGGATTGATGCACTACTTCCTAGGCCTGGAGGTCTGGCAAAGACCTAGCGATATTTTTCTTTCTCAAGGAAAATACATTGTGAAGCTTCTGGAAATATTTAGTATGGTGGACTATAAGTCCATCTTGACACCGACAGAGCTCAACATTAAGAAGTTGAGGCAGTGACCGTCGGGCCCATATCGAAAATCCGACCGAGTATCATCAACTCGTAGGGGCTCTGGAGGCTCTTGTGAACACCCGTTCGAATGTATGTTTTGCGTTGAACACTTTGAGTCAACACATGGCGTCAGATCATAATCTTCACTAGGTTGCGCGAAGAATCTTCGAGACATATTTAGGCACAACAGACCTTGGGTTGAGACACATCGCCAGAGCATGACACCTTCAGTTATACCAAGGCTGATCGCTGGCAAAGCAGGTGTATCACAAGATCATCTCCTCGATTCCATCACATGTCCACCCGTTTCTAAAAAAGCTTTCGTAGCCTTGAGCACCATCGAGTCAAATACATTTTGTAACATGTATGGCTCGTTGTGAAGTCACTTGCTGCGAAAGCTCTTCAAAGTGAACTGTCCAAGCATGTGTTGTATGCCATCACACCTTTGTGATAACTAGAGGGGGATTCGTTTGTCATAGAATCCCGTGTTCCACGAT
>JAXQQM020059096.1:0-42526 GCA_034641835.2 Pinus albicaulis
AATGTTGGGAAAAATGCGAGGGGGGGGTTGGGTGAATCGGTATTTACGGTAATTCAAAACTTTTACTTTTCTTTACTTCAAAACCCATACGCTACTTTCCTGAAGAAGACTCGCGTATATACGCGGATACCCTTTATTAAACTCGCGTATACACAGTGAACTAATTATGTCATTAATTCTTCACTTAAACCATTCCATCATTTATTCATCGGATATTCAATAAACAGTAAACATGTTCAGTAAGAACAGAATAAACCATCACACAAAGCATCACACATGAACACCAGGATTTTTAGGTGGAAACCCAAGTCGGGAGAAAACCACCGCTGCAGTTGCTCAGCCTTCAATATTTTATTATAGAGAAAACATCTTACAACATATATGCTGGCGCAGACTTGACCAGCACGCAGGCACCCACCTGCGCTCGTTTACCAGCCTCTCCTGGAAGGGAGCTCCAACCCCCTGACTCGTTTACCAGCCTCTCCTGGAAGGGAGCTACGACCCCCTGATCTCGTTTAACAGCCTCACCTGGAAGGGAGCTACAACCCCCTGACTGAAGGCTACAACCCTCAGCACCTCTTCGGACCACGTTTCATCAATTTTCACACTGGATCCAACAACTTCAATTGAACAATACTTGTAGGCCACGTTTCATCAAATTTTCAGACTAGACCCTCTTCATACATTTAAGCTCAACCTATATGCTTAGTACGAGACAACTCGGAAGCTGAGAATAAGGGCTCCTCCACACGACGGAAACAGATGGAAAATTTCTTACCACAGACTTCAGCAAACCCTAGTTTTCATATGTGCTTTCCCTTCATTGATGTCGCGTATATACGTGCTTCCGTGCACACAAACAAGCGTATACCTCTGTACAAATTATAGAACCAATTTAATTGTGCATACGCGCTTTTTCTTCAGCGAAGCCGCGTATATACGTGCTTACTCTTCGGCGAACAAGCGTATGGTTCTTCAGAGATTTTAGGTCATTGCATTTCTTCAAAACAGATACTTCACTCAGATTTAACCCTTCACTTCAGACAGATGTTCGCCTCTTCTTGGATCTAGTCATTCCATAAACAAATCTGGCAAATACAAGCACATTTCAGATCTAGATCCCCTTCTTCTTCATTGGTGCCTCATATATTTAGATTTATCATTCAAGTGTAACCCTTTCCATTCAGATCTACTTCAGAGAGAAGTATTCATTCAAGCTCAGATATCTTGCACCCCCACTCCTCATTTGCACAATGAAATTCTTCTCCTTATATAGGTTTACCCTTTTTCAATACCATGAGCCAAAGCAATACCATGAGCCCAAAACTACATTACTTCCGATGGTATTCCTGGACGGGGTCATTTAGACGAATCATTACCCAATACAATGGGTCAATACCATGGTGGTGACCCCTGGTTTTGCACTTTATGAGCGCTTTTGCCCATACACGACTTGGCACGTTCTTTTCCGTGTGCATACGCGACTTCCCCTTGACATATCCGCGTATGCCTTGAGACATACTCTTTTTATCATAGATTTAGCACATGCTGAATTCCTTTCTTCACTGCCTTCAAGTCCATCAAATCAAGAATAACTTCATCAGGTGGTTTGCCATCAAGGACAACACATGTCATCAAGCTCATGTCTGCATCTTCATTCAGAGGGTTGCCATCAAGGACAACACTCAGCATCATATTGCCAACAATCTCCCCCTTTGGACTTGATGGCAACCACGATGGTGTTACAGCAGATAGGAACATAAAGAATACAATGGCACCATTCTTTCTCTTCATTCAAACACCATGTCACTCTCCCCCTTTGACATCAAGGGCAAAGGGCGGACCAAAAACTAACATACTCTCCCCCTTTTCTCCTCATGTGGAAGAAGCGTTCTGCAGATCTGTTATATACTGAAGTGACCAAGCTCCTCCTGAGTCCATGCCGAATCTTCAAACATTTCCAATGGAGTACATGACTCTGTGAGTTTCCTATCACCAATGACTCATACTTACAGCAAATATCCAACCAAGTGGATTTACATAAGAGACTCAACTACCCAACCAAGTGGGTTTACAAATTTGACTCAGCTACCCAACCAAGTGGGTTTACAGAATTTGACAAGTCCTTTACATGACTGAAATTTACACTTTTACATCATGGGTCTCAACAAGACCTGTTCATTAAAATACAAACATGACCATATATGACCAACACCAGAAAGACTTTAAGAAAAAGGACATATTTCAGAATCATCATAATGCCAACAATGCATTATATTCAGCAACGCTAATGCTCCCCCTGAAGATGTGCATCCGAACATCCTTTCCATATGACTAAGGCTCCCCCTTAGTTTGTGCATCCTGAACACTTTCACCAACAAATCATCAAGGCATCTTTATCATAACATCAGAAATAGAATTATGAGAACTGGAACACCACCAGAGATACCAAATAGCATTGCAGCTATGCTGAAGAGAGCTGACTCCAACCAAAAAATTGTCAGCAATCAGACATACGCGGTTTTCGGTGCAGGAACTCGTGTATATACGCGACTGTGTTTCATGAAACCCGCGTATCCAATGCCATCTTCAAAATTTATGCAGATTTGTTCTTTTGACTGGCAGAGAACACTCCCAGCTTCTGTCTTAGATACTCGAACGCTTCCCTGGGCAGAGGTTTGGTAAAGATATCAGCAATTTGTTCTTTGGAGGGAACATACTCCAACTTCACGGTTTGCTCAAGCACTCGTTCACGTAAGAAGTGATACTTGATGGGAATGTGCTTGGTATTTGAATGCATAATAGGATTCTTTGAAATACTGATGGCACTTGTATTTTCACACTTAATGGGGACAGGAGGAGTACATTTGATTTGAAAATCTTGTAAGGTTTGCATCATCCAAAGGAGTTGAGTGCAACAAGATGCGGCAGCCACATATTCTGCTTCTGCTGTAGATAAGGCAATAGAATTTTGCTTCTTGCTGAACCAAGATACTAACCAGGGTCCCATATAGAATGCACCACCACTAGTGCTTTTCCGATCATCAAAATTTCCAGCCCAATCTGCATCAGTGTAAGCATGAAGAGTAAGATCAACATTCTTTGGATACCATAGTCCAAAGTCTTGAGTTCCTTGTAGATATTTGAATATTCTTTTGACAGCCTGAAGGTGAGACTCTTTTGGATTAGCTTGGAATCGTCCAACAATCCCAACTGTATGCATAATGTCTGGTCTAGTCCCAGTGAGATAAAGTAGACTTCCTATCATTGATCTGTATTCTGGTTGATTCACCGTGGGAGAATCATCATGAGAACTGAGATTGCATCCGGTTATCATTGGTGTACTTACATGTTTGCATTCTTCCATGCCATACTTCTTCAGAATTTGCTTAAGATATTTTGCTTGTGATAGGAATATACCATCTGCAGTTTGATGCACTTGTAAGCCAAGAAAGAATGTTAGTTCCTCAAGTAAGGACATTTCAAATTCTTGCTGCATGACAGAAGAAAATTTTTGACTCATAGATTCTTCGTTACTCCCAAAAATGATATCATCAACATATACAACCACAATCAATAGTTTATCATTTTCAATTTTTGTGTATAAGTTGCTATCAGCAGACCCCTTTGAAAATCCTTGTTGATGAAGATATTTGTCAAGACGATAATACCATGTCCTTGGAGCTTGTTTGAGACCATATAGAGCCTTTTTAAGTCTACAAACAAGATTTTCATCATTTCCCAAAATGAATCCTTCCAGTTGTTCTATATATACTTCTTCTTCTAGATCACCATTAAGAAAAGAAGATTTAACATCCATTTGATAAACTTTGATTTGTTGATAACTTGAAAAAGCAAGAAACATTCTTATGGCTTCAAGTCTAGCTACAGGAGCAAAAGTTTCTTCAAAGTCTATACCTTCTTGTTGAGTATACCCTTTGCAAAACAGTCTAGCTTTGTTTCTTACAACATCCCCATTCTCATTTAACTTGTTCTTGAAAATCCATTTAGTTCCAATGACATTTTTATCATGAGGTCTTGGTACCAAATCCCAAGTGTCATTTTTTTCAATTTGAACAAGTTCTTCATCCATGGCTTGCCTCCAACATTCATCTCTGCTAGCTTGATTGACATTGAGAGGTTCAATTGTGGATAGAAGTGCCATATGACTAGAAGATCCCACAAGAGTTCTCCTTGTTCATACACCTGATTCCTTGTCTCCCAAGATTTGAGATTCAGGATGATTCTTTTGAACATATCTAGATGGAGCTTTTTCAGATAGATCAGTTTCAGGTTCATTATTGGATTCACTGTCCATATCAAATGTAGAAGGCCATAAGTCATCATCATCTTCTTTTGTTGTTTGTTTTTCTTCTTTAGGAGCTGCAGGAGACTCATCAATAACAAAATCAATACATTCAACAATCTTTTGAAGCCTTTCATTATAACATTTGTATGCTTTGCTTGAAGATGAGTAACCAAGGAAAATTCCTTTATCTGATCTAGGTTCGAACTTACCAAGCTTTTCATCATTATTTTTGATAAAGCATTTGCTTCCAAAAACTCTAAAATGCTTTACGGAGGGAGATTTACCATACCATAGTTCATATGGAGTTTTATCACTGTTTACCCGAACATGAGCTTTGTTGAGAATGTTTGCTGCTGTATGTGTTGCTTCTCCCCAGAAAGTGTGAGGTACTCCAGAATCATCAATCATAGCTCTGGCCATTTGTTGAATTGTTCTATTCATTCTTTCTGCTACACCATTTTGTTGTGGAGTGCCAGCTACAGAGAATTGTCTTTTTATGCCATGTTGTTCACAAAATTCAAGGAATTCATTTGACATATATTCTCCTCCTCGATCAGATCTGAGACACTTGATTTTTAGATCCAATTCATTTTCAGCCAGAGCTTTGAAGCTCAGAAATTTTTCAAATGCTTCATCTTTGTGTTTAATGAACCCGATCCAACACATTCTAGAGTAATCATCAATGAATAAGATATAGTATTCTTCCCCACGTGGTGTCTTCTTTCTCACAGGTCCACATATGTTAGTATGAATGAGTTCAAGAGGCTTACTTGATGATCCTTCTTTGGCATTAAACCGTACTCTAGTCTGCTTACCGAATTGACAAGATTTGCATATGATACTTTCTGGTGGATTAATATTGGGAAGATCACGAACATCTTGAAGTCTGCTTGCTTTGTTGATTTGAGAGAAGCTCAGATGCCCCAGCCTTCTATGCCATAGCCAATTTTCTGAAGATTTGCTCAGGTAACATTGATCTTTGTAGCCCTTTAGTATATACAAGTTGCTTGGATTTCTTTTCCCTTTTATAATAATTTTACCTGTATCAAGATCACGAACCACACATTCTTTTGAACTAAAAACAACTTCTATTCCTTGATCACACATTTGACTTACACTTAACAGGTTATGCCTCAATCCATCCACATACATGACATCTTTAGCCTTCACCTTTTCTTTTAGAAACACTAACCCTTTTCCTTTAATTATAGCAGGAGTATCATTTCCAAAAGTAACTTTCTTTTCCTTTTCTAAAGCATTATATGAAAGAAGTTTTCTTTTGTCACCTGTCATGTGTCTTGAACACCCACTATCAATATACCATTGATTTTCTTCACCTTCTGCAAATAATGTTATCCCACAATTTTCAACCGGCGGTTCTTTCTTTTTCCACACTTTAGAGCTTGAGGGAACATGTTCTTTTGTCTGGATCTTGTTCCTGCATTCAGATTCTTCATGGCCAAAGTTATTGCAATAAGTACATTCAACTTCATTTTGAAGAGGAGAAAAGTTGTTATAGGTATTCTTCTTTGGTTCAGTATCCAACCTTTTCTTTCTTGCTTCTCTTGTCATGATGGTTTTATATGCAACACATTGAACAGCTTTATGACCAAAATTGTGACATGTGAAACATTGCCCATTGAAGTAGAAATTTCTGCGATCATGGAATCTTTTATTTGAATTTACCTGTCTTTGAAAGTTATCCCTGTTAGTGTTCCTTGAATTGAGATGGTCCTGCTTTCCCTGTAGAGATCCTTTATTCCCTTGCTGAGTTGCCGAATGTAGTAAACCACCTGTAGCTGCTTTTAGATAGTTTGGTGCTGAAGCTTGAGAAGATTCTCCGGTATATCCAAGACCTGTCTTTATAAGAGGAGAACGTTGTACCTTGATAATCTCATCTAAGGTTTCAGATCCTTTAGCAAATCTAAGATTCAAGGTTTTTGCTTTCTCAACTTCTTTTCTTTGACTTACCACTTCACATTCCAATTTTTCAATATGTTTCTTTGCTTCTTCAAGCTGCTTTTCAATGGTCTCTCTGATTATCTTTTGTTCTTCTAAGAGAATTTTATAATCTTCTAAGCGTAGTTTGAGTTGATTGTTTTCTTCAAGAAAATCATTTTCCTCTAGAGCATCCATAAACGTATCCTTTTCTTCTTTTTGTTCAAATGCCATGAGAATTCTAAGATCTTCTTCACATTCTTCCTCACTATCAGATGACCCATTACTATCTTCATTAGTATAGTAACTTTTCTTAGAGCTAGATTGGTTCTTATTCCTTCTTACTACTTCTTTTCCTTTATAAGGACATTTTGCAGCATAATGACCAACTTTTCCACACTCAAAACATTTGAAAGGAAGCTTACCTTTGAATCTTCCAGTTCCTATTTGGAGTTTTCTCACGAAATTCGCTTCTTCTTCATCAGATATGTAGCTGGATTCTTTGACGACTTCCTTTTCTTTTCCTCTTGCAGATACCTTAAAAGCAGCTTCTCTGATTTGAGAAGGACCTCCTTGTCTCATTTCAAAAGCAATCAGAATACCATGTAATTGAACAATAGTAAGAGTTTGCAGATCTTTCCTTTCTTCAATAGCTGAGACTTTAGAGTCAAATTTTGAAGTCAAGGATCTTAAGACTTTTTCCACCAGAGTAGTATCAGTTATGGTTTCACCCAAATTTCTCATTCGATTTACAACATCATCTAGACGAAGAAAGAAACTGGCAACACTTTCATCACTATGCATCTTCAAATTTTCATATTCAATTCTAAGAGTTTGGAGTTTTGCACTTTTTACCTTTGTGTCTCCTTCATAGCTTAGAATGATTTTGTCCCATATTTCTTTTGCCGAATGTAGCTGCATCACTTTAGCAAATTCTGATTCAGACATGCTTCCTAGCAAGACATTTACTGCTTTGGCATTGGTTTCATACTTCTTCCTTTCTGCTGCATCAGTAGGAATACTTGCCGGGTATTGATAACCTTCTTCCACGATTGCCCATACATCTGCACCTAGACTTTGCAGATATTCTTTTGTTCGTACCTTCCAGAATATCAGATTGCTTCCATTGAATGAATAGAGGTGGCTTTAGAGACATTACTCCTTCAAGACTTCCCATTGCGACGGATCTTCTTCAAGCGATCAAGCTTCTGCAGAAGAACCTGCTCTGATACCAATTGTTGGGAAAAATATTGAGAGGGGGGGGGTGAATCAGTATTTACTGCATATTCAAAACTTTTACTTTTTCTTGCTTCTAAAACCCATACGCTACTTTCCTGATACAGACTCGCGTATATACGCGGATACCCTTTATGAAACTCGCGTATACACAGAGATATAACTATGTCATTAATTCTTCACTTATATCATTCCATCATTCATTCATCAGATGTTTAATAAACAGTAAACATGTGCAGTAAGAACAGAATAAACCATCACACAAAGCATCACACATGAACACCAGGATTTTTAGGTGGAAACCTAAGTCGGGAGAAAACCACCGCTGCAGTTGCTCAGCCTTCAATATTTTATTATAGAGAAAACATCTTACAACATATGTGCTGGCGCAGACTTGACCAGCACGCAGGCACCCACCTGCGCTCGTTTACCAGCCTCTCCCGGAAGGGAGCTCCAACCCCCTGACTCGTTTACCAGCCTCTCCTGGAAGGGAGCTACGACCCCCTGATCTCGTTTACCAGCCTCACCTGGAAGGGAGCTACAACCCCCTGACTGAAGGCTACAACCCTCAGCACCTCTTCAGACCAAGTTTCATCAATTTTCACACTGGTTCCAACAACTTCAATAGAACAATACTTGTAGGCCACGTTTCATCAAATTTTCAGACTAGACCCTCTTCATACATTTAAGCTCAATCATACAACCAAACTGATACAGACAACTCAGAACTGTAGAATACAGATAGCAGTAACACAGCAGAACAGATCAGACATTTCTTACCACAGACTTCAGCAAACCCTAGTTTGCATACGTGCTTCCCTTCACTGATGTCGCGTATATACGCGCTTCCGTGCACACAAACAAGCGTATACCTCTGTACAAATTATAGAACCAATTTAACTGCGCATACGCGCTTTTTCTTCAGCGAAGCCGCGTATATACGCGCTTACTCTTCGGCGAACAAGCGTATGGTTCTTCAGAGATTTTAGGTCATTGCATTTCTTCAGAACAGATACTTCACTCAGATTTAACCCTTCACTTCAGACAGATGTTCGCCTCTTCTTGGATCTAATCATTCCATAAACAGATCTGGCAAATACAAGCACATTTCAGATCTAGATCCCCTTATTCTTCATTGGTGCCTCATATATTCAGATTTATCATTCAAGAGTAACCCTTTCCATTTAGATCTACTTTAGAGAGAAGTATTCATTCAAGCTCAGATATCTTGCACCCACACTCATGATTTGCACAATGAAATTCTTCTCCTTATATAGGTTTTCCCTTTTTCAATACCATGAGCCAAACCAATACCATGAGCCCAAAATTACATTAGATGGGGTCATTTAGACGAATCATTACCATATACAATGGGTCAATACCATGGTGGTTACCCCTGGTTTTTCACTTTTTGAGCGCTTTTGCCCATACGCTACTTGGCACGTTATTTTCCGCGTGCATACGCGACTTCCCCTTGATATATCCGCGTATGCCTTGAGACATACTCTTTTTATCATAGATTTAGCACATGCTGAATTCCTTTCTTCACTGCCTTCAAGTCCATCAAATCAAGAATAACTTCATCAGGTGGTTTGCCATCAAGGACAACACATGTCATCAAGCTCATGTCTGCATCTTCATTCAGAGGGTTGCCATCAAGGACAACACTCAGCATCATATTGCCAACATTATGCCAATAATTGGCATGGAAGGAGAAGCTCATGAATTGTCTGCTGACAAGATTCGAACTGGAGACCTGAATTCATAGCTACTCCTTAACGTCATACTAGATTCTAATAGCTCGAGAAGCTTCAGCTGCGGGAGTAATTGTGAATTTATCAACAATTGTGTTGTTACGAGAAAATGCATGAGATTTTGTGGCCAGCTTCAGAGTAATTCTTTAAATGGAGAAGAGGTAGATCACAACTTCAATTACAGAAAGGCTCATTGCTTTTCTTCTTATTACAGTGTTTTCGTGACGCGTCTAGCAATCATGATCATCAGTTAGTTGGGGAGCCATGGCTACAGAAAGCAAGCATGGAGTTGCAGAACCCTACACACAAATGAATGATTTGGTGATGAAGGAGCAAAGCTCCGTGAGAGTTTCGATCGAGTGACCCCTTGCCCTGGCGATGTTTAATTCGATCTCGGTGTGTGCGATTAGCAAGCTCGAGTTTGTTTGGGAGATGGAGTCTATGTGGAATGAGACCGCCTGCAACTTCTGCCATAAAAGAAATGAATTGTAATCTATGCCTACCTACCTATAAATAGTAAGTAAGATACCATTGCCATTGATTTTATTTGATAAGAGTCGACTGGAAAAGAGTCGACTGCCAAGATAAGTAATTTTGGCTAAATTTATTTATTATATAATATTTTTCTTTGTGAGTTGAAAGATATAAATAAAGATTATATATCATATAGTTTTTCCGCAAAAATAGTATTAGAAAATAGAAAGAATACTAATGATCTTTCTCATATCTCTTGGGATAAGTTACACATACCAAGAAAATGGTAATTCATTATTTTATTGGGATATGATTGAAACAAATTCACTGTTGACTATTTTTGAAAGAATATATTTATCTTGGGAGTAGAAGATAAGTCCATTGCGTTAATTCCTTTGCAAGGGTTTGCAAGGGTTACATATTAACTTTGTTATTATTTTAAAAAGGTCTATCTAGCTCTTATGCCCAAAATAAGAGTTAGTTATGGTACTTATTTTAAAAGGGATTTTCTTGAATAGATTCAAAGAGGGTAACTCTTTAATATCAATATTTATATAATATTGTATAACAAGAAAAAAGAATATGCATACCTCTATATTTTAAAAGAGGTTTTCCTGAAGATATTAAAGAGCGTAGCTCTTTAATATAAATAGTTACATAATATGGTATAAGCAAGAAAATAGAAAATGCATGATCTTTATTTTAAAAAGGATTTTGTACTCATTTAATTTAGGAAATGAGAACAAATCCAAGGTATTTTCTTGAATAGATTAAATAGGGTAACTCTTGAAATATCTTCATGTGCGATGAAGAAAAAAAGAGAAGTTTTCCTAGATTTATATTCATTAACCATGTGGAAAATAGTAATGAATTAATAAATCCATGGCTAGTTTCATAAAAACCATGAATAGTTTACCATGATAGTGGTAGAGATTAATGAATTAATAAATCCATGGGTAGTTTACCATGGTTTTGATAGAGATTAATTACTTCATAAAACCATGGGTAGATTACCATGGTGTTTGTGAATATTAGTTAATTCATAATTCCATGAATAGATTACCATGTTGTTAGTAAAGAATGGTTATTTAATAAATCCACGGATAAAGGAACTACTCAGTTATATTTCTTTAGATGAACAAACTGAGTGATTACTTTTTATCATGATTATGATGTTAATTCATTTTGGAAGAATAGCATGCATAGGCATGCAACATAAGTAATAATTTTCATTGGAAAGAATATAAATATTTGTATATAGAAAGATAGCTTGTAGTATTAAAACTACATTGAATATGATTGTTAGTATAATCTTGAAAATGAGACATGTATTTATATTCTTAATTGCATAGTTTTACAAAAAGAAAACATATGTTTACATGTTCACTAGCATTGAGATTTCTTTTGGGAAGACTCATGAAGGAAGCCACACACTTCGTTGGAGACTCTTTTGGAATCTATATGCCTTTGCATGCATGGGAGCAACATTTGATATGTTAGATTGCATTCCATGTACTAAAAGTAATAGCTCAAGGGTTAGCTATTTTGATTAAATTATGTAAATTGCATGCACGAGTAACATAACTAAGTATCAGTTTATTTTAAATATATGCTGGGGAGATGTAGCTATTGTCTTGCAGTGCTTATGCAACGGAAACATTAGTTAATGTGATGACTTATAACCAGCACATGTGAGGTATGTGTTGTTAAAGGAAGAATGTCAAGGTACTTTACTTTCCTGTCATGAATATACATGAGTAGATGGAGAAACTACTATAGTATAGATATGTGAAATGATTTATTATACTTTATGAATCTTGACATCAATGTATGTTGAAGGTGACATTAGCAGGGTATGAAGGTGATATGTATAAAGGAAATATTATGCTTAACCTGGTGGCAGGTAATTGATTATGGTTCATGTAGATGAGTACGAACTACCGGATGATCCAGTGTACGATGGACCATTGTAGGTACATCCATGAAGATATGAAGACCAGAGGGTAAATGGTATCATATTTATTGTAATGGCTTTAAGCTAGATATTTGTATATTTCCTTATAATATTTGTAAACGATGGTTAAGGGATGGTCTCCCTTATAAGCCATTGAGTGAGGGTTGATCACCCTCACGAGCGTTTAATAATAAAATTAAACGTTTGCTGGTTTTCACCCTACGGGGTTTCCAGGGTATATTGGTGTTCAATGATGTGATTGATTATTGTGTCAAGTTGATGATGTTGATTCCTTTCTTGTTATGATGTTCATAATGGTAAGTATGTGATGACTATATGAGTAATGAAATGAATGGAAGGTTACATCATACAGTATTATGTTAATGTACTGTAATGGAGGTTGTTAATGGTTAAGGAGCTTACTATTCTTAATCTAAAGTTACACTATGAAATGGAAAACATTCTATGTAATGATGAGTAAGGAATATTTAATGGTGAATGGTTAGTTACCCATGAGTAACTTGTATAAAAAAAATTATCTCCTTACATTTCCATGTGAAGTTAACGGTGTATGTTACAGATGTTGTAACAAAATGTCATAACAGATGTTGTAACATCAAGAAATTCCATCTTGCTTGTAAATCTTGAAAGTGGGCAGCCAAAGAGGTGTTTCTTAGTAACTTTTCATTTTTGTTATTCTTCTTCTGAGACCTATGTAATAATGGTGTTGATTTCTTTCATTAACAGATTTATCAATATTGTGTGAATAGTTGAGATACCTGTGACTTTTATCTAAGAAAAATTAATGAAGCACTTTACAGGCTCTGCATATTATTTTATTTCATTTCACACTCTCTGTTGTACATCTAATTCATATTACTTTGTTTATCCTTATGCTTTAAACCTCTAATTTCCTTATGTTCTTCTCTCCATACTATAGCGTCAATTTTAAAGGTTGTAATCACATATACGTAGGGCAGTTTAATTTATTCATTAATTTCTCCAAAAAATAGTTTACATTCCATCTATATGTCTATCATCACCTGCCCCAGTTGTCTGATTGTTTTAGGATTAATAAGGTCTGATAGAGCTGGAATAGTGAGCATACTTGTGTTGTAGTCTAGAATGTAGGAAGAGTTTTGTTTTGAAAAATCACCAAGTTGTGTGATAACCATACTCCCCATAGGACTAGAAAAGGTAATTTCCTATAGAGTTTCAAGCCCTTTGTTTCAAACCATTCCTTCAAATTTAAAATAGGCTCTAACACAGTCCTACATCGTAAATGTTCCTATTCTAACAGCCATGTCCCTACATATATACTTAATTCATTCAATATATATATATATCACTACAAAAAAAAAAATTAGAACTCAATACACTCTTCATACTACCATATGTCAAATAATTGCTAAGACAAGTGTTAAGACTCGAGATCATCCGTATTGCTAGCATTCATCTTCATTTCTTCTCTAGGGTTTACGTCACGAACTCTAGATCGTCCTCTATTGCATCACACAAGCACTAAGAACTCTCCATGAAAATTATATAGATGGAATAATGAGTATAGTGTAGAAAAATACATTCTCTTCCCTCTATTGAGAGTAGGTTATGGAGGCCAACATTGGCAAAGTGGACTAATTACACAAGAAATTCAATTTAATGCACAAGATAGGGTCTCCAAGTGAAGTGCTCTCTCTCCAAGGTATACACGTCAAGAGACCAATCCTCAAGTGGTGCACTCTCTAAGCATGGGTTGCAAGTGTCAAGTGCTCTTCATCACAAGGCTTCTTGCTTTCCAAGACAATCATCCCATGCTTCTCAACACAAGTATTTTGGTTCCATAATCAATCCTATGTAATGTGATCTCAACCCAAGCATCTATAATCAATCCTCTGTAGCATGTTTTGTTGTCTACATATTATGTATTACATGGTCTCGCATAGGAATTGATAAAGTCATGATTGGATATTGATTTATATGGACTTTATCATAGTGAAAGTTTGGTGATTTATAAGGGTTTTATGACGATGGGAGCACAAAATAACTCAAGCTACACATAAATAAAAAAACTCAACTCAAGAAATGAAAATTGACATGTTAGCATAACAGTATCCAAGTAATTTATTGAAATTCAACTAATGATACCTTATTCTCCATCCAGATAACAAAATCATACCACTTTTTATCTTGTATCATATCTAATTCCAATTGTGATGGATAGTGGCCATATTGTTTCTCCTGTCAAAACATGGCAGACGGAAAAGTTAAAGTAATTAATATCCAATCATTTAATTTTTTGTACAAAATATATATATATATATAGAGAGAGAGAGAGAGAGAGAAATTCAGATATTAAATATACTTACAAATTTTCTTACTTAGGATTCTAAACCTATTTGGCCACTATAATATGTGGCACGATATTTGGCAAGCCTGGCCTTCAAGGCCTTATCCCGAAACATACACTAATTCAATTTAATTATGCACTAGTAAAAAAAATCATTTAATGAATTTGAAATATTCTTATGGCCAAATTTAAATACATGTATGCTCTCCTCGTTAGAATTCCTCGGTGCATTTTCTCTATCATATGTTTTCACGATCTCTTACCATACTTTCATGCTTACATTAATAGGCCTTATTTTGGGCCTTAGCTCGGGAAGAATTTGTTTTATCTTTTTCATTTTCCTGCAACAAAATCTCTTGCAGTTTTGAGTCATTTGTTTCTTTACTTTCTTTACTGACCAACTTGTCCCAAATTCAGTTTGCATGTCATGGATGACTTCCTTTTTAAGGTGAATGGGTATCTTCGATAATGGAAGATGTAGATTCTCTTTGAAGCATTGAAGGAATGATACCTTAAACCTACGATTAACCACTTTCTCGGCATATGTCATTTTGATTTCCCTAGAGACAACATCATATTCTACCTCAATTTCGTATTTACCAATGCAAGATGCATAAATACCTGTACTGGTGGTGGAAGAAATTTGTGTCCCAGGAGTGGGTGGGACATTGGTCGTATTTTTTCCTTGTTCCACATTTTTATAGGTTATTGTGATTTATTTTTTTCCTAGATATTTAGCTCAATCCAAGAGTTGATGAGGAATCAATTGATTCCTTTTGACAGTGTTGCATTGGTTGGTCTACTTCAGTGCCTTTAGTTTGTTCTTCAACATATTTGGCAAGCATGGACACATCCATACCTTCTATTTTATTCATTGCTTCTACCCCTAATATATAGTCCATTGCCTCTTTTAGTTTCTCACTGTCATGTCCCTATATATGTACAATAAAAAATTTATTTTAAAATTATAAATAGAAAAATAAACCCTAATTTTTTCTTTTATAGAAACTAAAAGATAAAAAATAAAACTCAAAACAACAATGGAAACATGTACAAATCTATAAATTTAGTATGAAATGCCTCTTTCTCAAAACAATCAAATCCCTTTACTTGTTTCCCTATACTACTGCTTGACATGTTTTTTGCATCCTAGGGAAATTATTTTTCCTCGACACTGTGGAAAATCCCTTCTCTTTGCTCCCTACATTTTGATCCCTTCCCTCTAATTGTTTTGAACAACAATAGTGCAAAATGGATGGACATGCATTTGATTTTCATCTCTAGTAGGGGGCGAATGAGATGCACAAATTTATTTCATGACTATTGTCAGTGTCTATTAGTCACTAGTGATCAAGTATATTATTTCCATGTGATTGATAAGGTACTAGGGTCAAATTGTTATATTTTCAAATAAAATTTGACATCTCTTTGTTTTCATATGGTCATTGGTTATTGTCTAGATCATTGCTAACCCCTCCACTAGTTCATGGTCACCATAATCCATCATGGTCATGTCATTTTTCCCCTGTCCTAGGTCATCAAAAGAGTCAGTGGGTCATCATCCAGGTTATGGTCTAGGATTCACATTTGATGGACATCATCATATCTGTCATCAAAAGAAAAAAAGGGAGTCATTTCATCCATTTTGGTCATCATAATGGGATTTAGAAATTAGGGAACAAAAAGAATCAAGGTAACATTTTCTTTTGAATAAATAATGTTGCATGTTGAATCAGTCAATAGTTATTTTCTCAAAAGTACACATGATGTCATGTTTTCATCAAGCCAAAATCGATTTTTTGAATTATAAAGGAGCATAAAGCATTTCAAGACTTCATTCTATCCTTCCAAAGATTCAAGAGCTCCTTTTTGCCATTGTAACACTTGCCACATCCATCAGAAGTTTAAATTCCATTACTAATTGCTTAGTTTATCAGTTGATGCATTTATGCTAAAACATTTGTTGTGTTTCTTTGTTTGGACAATTTTCATTACACGTGGAGGTCAAGGGTCAAAACTTGGTCGATGTAACAGCTGGCTCATGAGTTGTCTGATGATTAATAGGCTTATTAATGGTCATCTTTGTAAAGAATCTTATGATTAATTCCTTGAGAGATAAGCTCAATTAGTTATGTAAAAAAGGGGAAAGTTGTTTTTAACTTCCCTAGGGTTAGGCAATGAGTCATTAGGTTCATTGATTATTTTTTATGGATAAGGATTCGACCCCTAGAAGTGGAATCTTGTTTGTTTTCTATATGTACTCAGAATCAAGTCAATGAGTTGGTTGGATATTTGAAGTTCACACTCTTTTGGCACTAGTTTATTTGACTATTTGTAGAAGTAATTTACAGGCAGTTGCAGCTATTTTTATGGGATTCTTGTGATGTGGTTAGTGACAATGTTTTTCTCCATTTTTCTTATGCATATGATGATCAAGTTGTTCAAGTAGCCATCTTTCTTCTTCTTTTGTTAATCTCATAAGTTTTAAACACGATACATTGTCTCATATGCTCTATTTTATCTAAGATTTCATGTAAAAAAATTTCATCTTCTAAGTAAATGAATTCATACATGTATGCTCATTTTAGTCCTACACGATTTCTTTATCACCACACTACAATGACAAACTCAAATTTTGTCACTAGTTACATTTATCTTGCCTCATTTTATAACTGCAGTTGATCCTTTGGAACACTTGGCCTAGTTCCTAAACCCGGTGCTTCTTATCTAACAAAACCTAAATCAAAAACCCTATTGAGCTGATAACTAGCCTAAAACCCTAATACACTCCAGTCACTTTCATTGGTTGTGAGGTTGATTCTAAGAGAGCCCTCTTTGTTTTGGTAGGGCTAGATACCAAGTCAAAAGTTGGTTTGTGGTTACCTCTTTGGTTTCCTTTCTCAGCCTTGGGGAACTAAGGAGCCCTAACAACTACTGGAGGTTGAACCACACCCACAAATGAAAAAAAATGTATTGAAATCCATAACCAGGGATGAGATTTCAGTCAATATCTCTGCCCACCATCAACAAAGATCCAATCGATTAGTTATTTGCTTTCATAGCCTCAACGCATTGCTCCAACCGTGATCTACTCCAAATCCAAAGAGAACTTCAAAGCTCCCTCGATTTGTAATTGGTGAGTATTAGAATGGAAATATGGTGAATGTACTATATTTTTGTTTTAAAAATCGGGATACACAATATGTTTATCCATTGTGCGAGCCAAAATAGATTGGCAGTATTTTTTTTCGATTTGGTCTTATTTGTATTAATTTTCATCTTTGCACTTTGCAACATTGATGTGGGAAGCTTCCATGTTATTGTCATATTTTATGAGGTTTAATTGGATACCAAGATTGGACGGACAATGTGCATAGGCACATGGGATAATTATGATTATTATATAATAATAATAATTATTATTATTTTTGGAATCTAAACTTCTGTGATCCATCATATAAATTAGTAGAAATTATTTCGGTAATAATCACATGCACAGAACGTGCACGCACGCGCGCGCGCGCGTGGTTCATCATCGTGACTAGGTGATGAACCACACTGGTTGGTTTGAAACGCGTCGACCACGTTCCTGTGCATGTGATTATTACCGAAAGAATTTCTAATAATTTATTATTATTATTATTATTAATATTATTATTATTATTATTATTATTATTATTATAAATATTAATAAATGTGGTTGATATTAATATTAATAAATGCACTTAAACCTATCGACATTTATCAACCATATTTTTTAATGTGGTTGGGCTAGTTGAATACCAATATTGGATGTGCAATGTTCATAGGCACATGGAATAAGCTAAAATGTTGGTTGATGTAAAGCCCTATAAATGGTGTTTTGACCCTGAAATGAAGGGTGTTTTATGTCATATTTTCTTATCCCACTAATGAATTTGGTGTGATTTCAAACTTTCTAATTTTATTTTAATAGCCAATTACTCGTGATGTAACAATTGACTAATTATAGTCCAATACACACATTTTCACATTTAAAGGTTGTGTTGCTTAGTGATTATGTATACATATGACACAAATATTTTTTATCCTGCCACCCACTCTTTACTCCTTTATAGAGTGGATGGTGGCCTTAAAAATATGTCTTATCCACAAGTTAGCTTATAATAATTATTATATTATATATCAAATTCATTTAAAAGACTTAAAAATAAAAATTTGAAAATAGTATATTCTCTAACATATAGGGTCAAAGGAATTTTTTAATTTAAATATAGAAAAATATAGATATTTGGTGGTTTAAAATTATGGTTTAAGGGTTTTAATTAAGTTAAATGGAAATATGAAAAAAAAAAGAAAAAGCAATCCATTAGTTTTCATAATTCTCATCTAAGATTTATAAGAGACATGTCATGTCATCATATTGGGAATAGAAATTAACAAAGAGGGTATATATTGAAAATAGGGGCATTTTAGTTAGAAAAGTGCAGTGAAAACCAACTAAGCTTAAATCAATTGTGCGTTTATAAAATTGGATGGAGCAACAACGAAGTGCATATATGTTATGTGACTAATGTCATTGTTGTGTATTACATGCATGATCTAGAGGAGGCCATGGACAAAGGACATGGATGATGTATACTTACTAAATCAACGAGAGGAAAGTGGGTGGTCATAAATCCAGATACGGAATCTATAGATGCAATAAAGCTAAGAAGAAATAACAACCTCAACTAAAGGAGGATGGTGTTTATGAATTCAAAAATGCTATAACATATACAAGATAAAGTTATATAAAATATGTTGTTGTTTTTTTCAAATCCAAAACATGATATCGATATGTCAAATATATGAGTAAAGTGAGGTTTTGTGTTGGGTAGCATATTGGTTTAAATGATATAATTGGTGTACTAAGCATCATTGACTATTTTATGTGTTACAAGGGAAATACGAGGCCATGGCAACAAATCGTGTCATATTCAATAAGGAAACAACAGATGTCGTGGGACATCAGATAATTATCAAATTTTGACTTAAATTAGGAAGCATTTTGTGATACATCCATCCTTTTTCATAGTATTATTAGAATTTATAGTGTATTATCCAACCTTGAAATAAATTAATGCATGTTGTTGATATTTCAGATGGAGATTGGAACAAGTGCACAACCTAAGCATTCAACTAGCAAAATAAAAAAACATATGTACGTGGGCATGGACCTAAAACTATTAAATCACAAAGAACATAGTGGGTGGAAGAGGATATGACAATGGATACTTCAGACACAAAAAATAATTCCACTGAAGAAGAGTTTGGTCAATACTATAGTACATGGGATGGGATTTGTTAAGCGATATTTGATTATATTTCTTTGAAATTAATAAATTTATGGTTTATCCAATGCTTTCCAAACATTAAATAATGGTTGCATTTGTCGATAGGTAGAATATGATAATGAAGAATGAATACTAATACCCACGTTGATCCAACTGGGCTATTAATATTTGGACGGGATGATCCAAACCATCCTTTAAACCATAAGAGGGTGAAAAGAGCATATTTAAAGAGAACTCTACCACCTAAGAAATTTGAACAGCTAATGAGATTCGCATACACCAATGACTGCAATGTGCTACCATTCAGCATCCTTAATGGTGATGAGCATGACAGTGAAAATGAAATGCATGAAGAATGATTGAATGAGATTCTTATAGTTTTCTTTGGGGATAGAAACAATGATAAATAATGATCATGTAGATGGCATTAATGATGACAACATGGGTAATTACCACCAACATAACGTTGATGATAATAACCTACTAAAAGAATCCATCAAACAATCAGCAAATACACTCGTGTTCAAATCAGTTGCAAGTAGAACCTCAAAACTGGCATGCACATTAATATTATTAGAAATCAAGACACTATTTGGTTGGTCAAACAAAGGATTCATCACCCTATTGAATTGAGTTGAAATTTATTTCTTAAAATGCATTTTCAATTGCTCTATCTAATTCATAATCATCCATCAACTTTGTTTATATTTCTTTAAGGTGATTTTAAAAACAAATATTGTATATGAATAGTAATAAAATATAATAGTGACATGTTAAACATGTTCATTATAATTTAAACATTCAATTGATCCAATCTTTGGCAATATTACATGGCACTAAAAACTAAACTATTTCATGAAAATAATGTGATGCCATCAACATGCAGAGAGGCATGTCAGTTTTTGGTTGAGTTGGGAATTAAATATAAGAAAATTCATTCATGTAAAAATGATTGAATTTTATATAGAGATGAATATCAAGACAAGGTATAATGCGATGTATACAAAGAGAAGAGACATCGTACAAATGTACAAGGTCCTACAGTTCCAAAGAAGATTTTACGTCACATGACAATTATACCTAGACTTCAATGAATGTTTAGTTGCAAGTCACTTGCACAATTTATGGACTAGCATGCAAATAATAGAAGTAAATATGGATTCATGTGAATTTCTTCCGACTCCAAAGTATTGAAACATAGAGGAAAAATCGCCAACAAAATTCAAAGATGAACCCCATAGTATCAGGTTTGGTATTGCAATTGATGGAATGTGCCCATTCTCTTTCATGAGATCAAATTATGGCATTTGGCCAGTCAGATTGATAGTATACAATATTCCCCCATGGATGAGTGTTAGAAAGAAGTGATCCAGGGTAAAATCTTGATACCCTTAACCAAGACCTTTTACTTCGACTGATAATTAGAATTGCATTTAATTAAGACGTTAAAGAACATAAATGAATAAGTGTATGCTGTAAATAAGAGGAATATAATATGACAAGATCAGCAATCATAAGAACACATCGTTTGATGATAGAGTTCGTCCAGGAGGGACTACATCTCCGGGCCTCGGTGTCAAGATGGTGTAGGCCACTGCATTATGTGATGTAAGAAGAAGATGTACATGGATGTGTTTCCCTATGACATACAAGGAAAAATTTCCCTCACGCAGGAGTGGCTTGACTTCTTTAAGAGATGTTCCACTGCGGAACTCTCATACATAAAGAAAGACTCCTATCAGTATGACCATAGCTAACATGTAGTAAATAAGAGTATCCCGCCAATCCCGGGAAACAAGGGATCTCAACAATACACATATGAAAACGAGCATCCCACCAATGTGACATAAAAGGGATCTCATACATGACACAAATCCATAGCTAAAAGTACATCAATAACAAAACAAGGCAAAATCCCACGACTCATGTATCAACCGGGATCTACAAGACATAATGCATCTCAAAGAGAAAGAAATGAAGAAGTACATGGAATCCACATCATATACCTCATGTTGACATCTACTGAAGGCTGAGATGCTCTACGGCTGAATCTGAAAACACCATCAATCTTGTGGCGTCGAAAAATGTGAAAACGACTACTCACTTGTGGAAATCTGACACCTGATAACCCACTTCAAAAAGTGGCTGAAAAAACGAAAACTCAGATGAAGACACTGAGCACGCCATCAGACTTCTGGCGTCGAGTAGTGAATAAATGACATAAAATTTCTCCCATTTGGACAAAGTCAAAATTTCGCCCTCTTGA
This sequence comes from Pinus albicaulis, assembly GCA_034641835.2. Classification (NCBI taxonomy): domain Eukaryota; kingdom Viridiplantae; phylum Streptophyta; class Pinopsida; order Pinales; family Pinaceae; genus Pinus; species Pinus albicaulis. The sequence goes on from JAXQQM020059096.1 coordinate 21,594, forward strand.
AAATTGCACTCAATCAAGGTTCCCCCTTCCTCTTCCTGAGCTCATGGTTCCACATAACCTGCGATAAAAAATCATAAAAAAAAACCTCGATTTTCGTGCACACTCTCCGCTCCTCCATGGCCTGGTGCACTGGGAAATGATGAGTTTATAGTACTATGAGTGGGCAGAAACACAAAAAAATGCTCGTTGGACGAATTGGTTAAAACACTGAGTTTGTGGAGGGATATTGGGAAGTCAAACCCTACCCCCTCCATTTTAGGTCGAATTGAGAGTTAATTAACTGTAAAAAACCCTTTAAACATAGCACCGTATCTTCTTCTTTTCTAACATAACATATGGGCCAGGCCCGCCCCCATAAATTTCGTCGGCCTCCGTATGCAGTTGGGATAAGTGCCATTCCATTTGGGTTGGGTTACGGTCGAATGGTGGTGGTGTTATAACCGTTACCATATTATATTATATATATGGTTGTAACATATATTACATATATATGTTACGTTGGTTTTTAATACCATAACCTTAAAACAATGAAATTCGTTGAGGCACGTGGGATTTCTCAACCACGTTGATTTCTTTTAAACATGGTTTGAATTTATATTTTGTTTTAATAACCACTCTGTTTATTTTATATCTTATATGGTTATAATAACCATTTATGATATATATAGTTTATTTTAATGATTTATTTTCCATGTGAATATGGTTTTGTCTTTTTGTGCAAGATGATGAACAATGGAGAAGTGACATGTGTCAATAGTTGAGGGGCTGTCAGGGGTCTCACATGTTCATTGGGACGTCATGTGGCATGTTGTGGGGCTCACTTTTCTGCCTTAACAAAACTTCAAATCGCTCTAACTCTCTCATTTGAGCTTGATTTGATGAGTCGTTCACACCACCACGATCAGGACGACGAGATCTTCAACATGAAGCTAGTTTTAGAACAATATGAACACTTTGATTTTTAAGCCCTCTGTGCTGAGTCACTTGTACTTGTACCTATTTAATCCACCTGGATCAAGGAGCACCTTATGCCAACTCTCATTGTTCCAGGAAAACATCAAGTTAAAAACATGGATGTTTATCTTGTGCCTTTTATTGATGAGATGAAACTGTTGTGGAAATGCATAATAATGCATGATATATCATGTCCTCCATCAAATAAGTCCTTCATGTTGTATGGTGTGCTATGTTGGACTATTCATGATTTCCCATGACTTGGTTGTTGTTTCGGTAAGATAAAAAAAATTACATATGTACACTTACTGTTGTACTATTATTTTGATGTTATTAACCTTATTGAATTGCAGATCTTCAAACAAAGGGGATATTTTCATGTCCAATATATGCAGAACAATTTTAAGGGCAATATTCTAAAGATATTCATAAATTTATTTATGCAAACAAAAAGGTTTTTCTACCACTAGATCATAGGTTTAGAAACCGCCATAAGAATCAATTTGATGGAAAAGTTGAAAATAGAGTCCCTCCCATGATTATGGCTCCAACTGATTGGATTAAGAAGTATGAATGTGTTTAATTGAAATTTCAACAGGATTTTTTTAATGGGGGTGATTCAATTGAAGAACCAGAACAAGTTGTAATTAATATGCCAAAATGGATGAAAAGAAAATCCATATTTTATGAGCTCCCATATTGCAAGAATCTATTAATATCTCACCTATTAGATCCCATGCACATCTTCAAATAGGTCCCAGATTCAATTTTTTGACATATAGAAGGCGTAGAGAAGAACACCTTGTCTTCAAGGAGACATATTTCTCTTTCGCGTACAAAATTTGATAGAAAAAACATTTGTGGCCAAATAGAGAAATGAAAAATATGCAGAAGCTCCATGCATTTTGGAAAAGAAAGAGCTAGACCAATTAAAAAATGGCATACATTTAATAAGGGCACCTACTAGCTATGGGACATCATTAAATAAATATTTTACAGTTGATGGACATATCAAAGGATTTAAAAAACACATGATTTTCATAATTTTATGAAGGTATTATATATCATCATTTAACATTTATTGGTAAAATTGATTAGTTACTAAATATATTCTGATATTCTATTGTGTGACAAAAATAACTAATGATGATCTTTGATAAATGTGCTTAACAACATATCATTCCATTGGAAATTAGGGGGGATCCATGTCTTACCGTTGACTTGAGGAATGACATAAGTCGATTGTTAGCATTTACAAGGTCTGTGTTATGTAATTTTCATGTGTGAGAGACATAAAGATATTGTATTGCATTTTAATTTTTTCCGGAAGGTTCATACTAATTTAGTATTCTTATATTAGGTGGGTGACATCCAAGGAGATCCATGAATGTGAAGTGCAAAATATAAACAAGGAAAATGCAGAAATTATGTGTGTATTTGAGAAGGATCTCCCTACAAGTTCTATAGACCCACAAGTCCATTTATTTATACACCTAGTCGATGACATTGAATTGGTGGGTGTCATATCGACGAGGTGGATGTTTTTCTTTGAGAGGTATATGAAAACTTTAAAAAGATATGTCTGACAAAAGGCACATCCAGAGGGTTGCATGGTTGAAGGGTATGTATTGAATGAAGAATTTTTCTTCATGTGTGAATTCCTTGGTAGGGATTTCCGAAGATGGACCATGCTTTTGGGATGAAGAACGAGCATTAGATATTATTAATGGAGAAAATCCACAACATAATGGTGTTCAAGTAGAAATTAGTATGTAAAATCATGATCATTGTGGTTGTTTTTATTGTGATAATTAATTTACTTTGTAATATATTTATCAAATTAACAACATGGCATTTGGAGTTTGAAATAAGCATGTTGACATGTAATAGGTGCAAAAAAAAGTGTTATACTCGACAAGTTCATTCTATACCAAATGTACTTTCTGAACAAACGGATTGATTTGTATGATAAAAAGAGAGAAGTGTTAGAATAAAAGAGAATTTAAGAGATTGAATCCAAGGAATACCCCATTTCTTATTGATCTGCAAGGGGAACGGGCCAAATATTTCACATTAGAATGGTTTACTGAACAAATTCAAAATCATATAGAAGATGCAGGTATAGATTCAAACATAACAGAAGATGAAATCAAAATGTCTATAAGGTGTGAAAGAAAGGTATAGTTGGAATTTTACAAAATATTGTTTCCTTATAATTTTGACACTACTAACTATTTTAATATTCGTCATTATATTTTTTTTAACCAAAATAAACGGTCTTTCACAGGAAAAGAAATATCCAGCAATGTTGGCATATGGTCAACATTATCATGTATATGTAAAGATACAATCCCTTGATTGTGGCATCATGGTTGAATTCAATAAATCCATTCGATCAAGCTCAAAAGATAATAATAGTGTTGAAGGGAATGTACAATATGCTGGGAAAATGCAAGAAATTATTGAGTTGGATTATCGCTCTTTTAAATGTTGTATTTTTAAGTTTAGATGGCATGAAGAATTTGAGAGGAAAAAAAGACATGATACCCATAGTGGATTGTTTTATATAGATTCCTCAAAGTTCTTACCAGAGGATAAGGAGCCTTATGTTATACCAATTCATTGTGAGCAGGTATTTCTTTAACTGAATGAATTAGAAGCGGTAGTCATCAATAACATATTAATACATTGTTTATTGTGAATATATACATGTGTTTATTAATCAATAAAATTGGTATAACATATGTCTAATATATGTATGTACTCATTCATGTGCATGTATTTTTCTATGAATATATTCTAGGACACGAAACAGATATTTGTCATACATTATGATCCAAGATAAAGGCATGTATTTGATGATGCATTAGTGGATACTAAGAAAAAAAAATGATGGCCAAAAAAATGAGAGAGAGGGATTATAGAACATAAAAGAAATTGACATCCATGATGGTGTTGAAGATGGTTATGTTCATGCACAAGAAGATAACATTAATATAGAGTTACATGATTTTACGGAAGACAACAATATGGATGGTATAGAAAATGATGATCCAAATACATCTGGTAACAATATTGATGGTCTACAAACAAATTTCAATGATGATGAAGATGATGCAAGTGAAGACGAGGGTGATGATAATATTAACTACTTGAAAGATAATATGGACATTTATCTCGCATCTTCGTAGAATTGATTCTTGATGGTCCATCAGCAGTGTCTTAGTGGTTGGAAACTGCTATATTTTATTGTATTTGTGTGAAACATCTTTAGTTGAACCAGGTTCTTATCTAATAAACAATTCTACCTATTCTTCATTAGTTGTTATAGTATCATGGGAAAATTTCTAGCCTATCTTATTTTGCATAAAAGAAACAAAATCCATGAGTTTTTCATCTCCCAGATAGGGTGTCAGATTGAATGATTTGTCCCCTAAGAAAACGAGATCATGCATGTATATCTTGCGCAACAAATGTTGTTATGAGAAATTAGAACTTTGAAATGTTTCCAGGAAGTCATGTATCTCCCTTGTCTTATATGGTCACTTTTCCTTCACAGTTGTTAATTGGAAGAGATAATATTTTTCTTGCAAATATAAAGGATAAGAAGGAGAAGGAAGCCTACTGCACAATAAGCCATTAGTGATATCATAAACGATCTCCTTTTCTTGTTGTAATAGATTAACTTCTCCTTGTAGTTCCTTCACCTGTTTCATTGCTTAATTCCTCTCCTTCTGAATTTTCACAAATACTGCAATTCTTAATTTTTCAGCCCACTCCATCTTAATCTTATTGACCATTTCCTCGTTCTGCTTTAGAAAGATGACTTCATATTTGGGAAAGAGAACTAATTTCTCCCGCTTCTCTAGTACCCTCATAAAATATTCAAATTTAACATGATTGGTTTCAGATGTTGTTACAGAATCCTCCTTCTCATCCCTTTTCTCCTCCTGATGCTTTATCTCAATTTTTGGTTCTTGTGTAACAGCATCATCATCGATAGGTTCTTGTGGTACAACAATATTTTTATTTTTAGTTTTCTCTATTTCAATTGTTGGTTCTTGTGTAACAGCGGCATCATAAACATGTTCTTGTGGATTCGCATACTATTTTTATTCTTCCTGCTCTGCTTCGACGCTAGTTCTTATGTAATAGTAGCATCATCAGTAGGTTCTTATGGAATGGCATATTAAAATTCTTGTCCTATTCCCCCACCTATACTCCAACTGAAATAGTAACAGTCTCCATGATTTTATCCTCCTCAAGGATTTGTTGGCAACCCTTACAAAAATTTTCTGAGACAGATGATGATGTCATTTCTACAGCCTTTTCCAATTCTTAAAATGGATTTGTTCTTTAACTAAAGCAAGTTGTTTCTTTAAATCCTCGTTTTCCTTTCTCATATTTTCAATTTGAATGAGAGGTTCAATTTTTTTCTTACCTGGTGAAGTAATAGCCTCTTGTTTTTGTGTCTGCTCTTCTGTTACTGGTCCTTTTGTCTCATATTTTTTCTATGGTTCTTGTTTAGTATCTGGTGTAACATTTAAGATTTCAAATGTAGAGGGGCCTTCCTCTGTAGACTTCTTCTACTTTTCTTTATCATGTTTCTCCTCAAACACATCAGATCCAATTGTATCAGCACATTCCCCTCATCTTTAGCAATAGGTTTTTGAGTTTCTTCTGGAATAACGGTTACTTGCACCCTTTTCCCATGGGTTATTCCACCAATTATATTTTTCATTTTCCTTTTGATTACCTTCCTTGATACTCGCATCTTGGTCCCTTCAGGTGTCTTCACTTCCTCAACCCCATTTTCAGGCACAACTATTGTTCCAGTTTTTTCTACCTCTTGCACTTCCTCTATAATTGGTTCTTCTATCAACGTCTCCTTTCCTCATGAGGATTAACTAGGGGTCATTCTAATGGAACTCCACATCTTAGGGTTTTTTCGACTATTCATAGAAGGTGTATCATCCCTACTCCGCTTAGATCCTGCAGTTGTATTTCTCTTGGAAGATGTAGCAGTTTCAGAAACAAGTGTCGTTTCAGTGATGGGTGTTTCTTTAGTACTTGGTGTTGTTTCAACGCTATGGGATGCTTCAGCACTGGGTGTTGCTTTAGCACTCTCTTCATGCTCCTCATTCACAATAGCACAAGGTCTCACTATTAAAGAATGCCACGAGCTCCCTTGTCTATAATTTATGCATTTTGATTAATTTAATGAACACATGGTTAGTGACGCAAGTTCCTAGATGTTTTTCCCCTTTCAAAACCTCCCCCATGTGTTGTAATGACTTCAGCAAGTAGTGTGGTATACTAATTAACCGCACTGTCCTCAGGTCCCTATATTACTAGTATAGTCCCTTATTGTTGTTAGTGTAACCCCCTTATTATTATTATTGTGCCCTTAAATTATTATTTCTAGGTTGGCTAGGATTACATTGTGGCCTCACTAAGATTAAATTGTGGCCCCATGGACTCCTATATATAGAAAGGAGGTTTTGTAATTTGTATCATCCAAGAATTGTTCATTCATGTAATGTATTAGAGGTTGCCCCCTCGAAGTTTCTTATTTCTAAGGCGTTGATATCTCTTTTCTTCTATTTTTGGAGCTGGTTTCACAACATTTGGTATTAGAGCTTTGAATTCTAGGGTTTCGCTACCCCAAACAGGTCATCGTGGCATTTTCACTATAATTTTTTTTCTACGAAGGTTCAGAAGCTAAAATGTTTAGAGTGCAAAGCTGAAATCTTGAGGAACATCGTCGCAAAATTTCAGAGCTTGGTTCGCAATATTTGGGAGATATGATTTGTGGAAGTTAGGTCTTTTTGCAGGCTCCTGAATTTAATCTAAACAGGTCATCGTGGAATTTTCGCTATAACTTTTTTTCTACAAAGGTTCAGAAGCGGAAATTTTTAGGGAGCAAAGAATAAATTATGAGGAATATCTTCACAAAATTTCAGAGTTTGGTTGCACTATTTTTAGAGATGTGGTCTGTGGAAGTTAGGTCTTTTGCAAGCTCCCAAATTTCATCTCAAATAGGTGATCGTGGGAAAATCTTCATAACTCTCTCTCTGAGCAGCGGATTGGAATTCTGTAAAAAGTGGACGCAAGTACATGGACTATAGTTTTCTCCATATCAATTTCAGAGCCGGAGGAGGAAAAAGTGACACGTGGTAGGTCGTAGAAGTTCGCTCTACTAAACTAGTCCATACTTAGGTCATCATAGGAGATTTTGCATAACTTTGTCTTCAAGAATCCAAATCAAGTCAGACCTGTGGCATTCGCAAGAAGATTCAGAGGGCTACGTCAGGGCCAAATTTCAGATATTCTAGATACAAAATCACAGAGATAAATCAGTTTCAATATCGAGCTCCTCAAAATCAAGAAAAAATGTGTGTATTTTTTTTCAAATTGCATAAGTCTTTTTTGAAAAATAAGTTCTAGGTGATTCCAAAGGCCTATTGAGCATAGATATCAGTATTGGGTTCTAAAATTCCTCCTAAATAGAATTAAACACCCATTAATTCTTCAGAAGTCTCTACTATGACTCATGAATATGAAGAAATGCAACATGAGATATCAAAAGTCCATGACCAAGTGCACCAAATTTCGCTATCACAAAGAGCAACAAAAAATGAAATGGATGGTTTGAAGAAAGCCGTGGAAGATAAGATGAATGGTTTGGAAGCTAAGATGGATGACATGGAAGTTGGCATGGAAGCTAATATGGATGACATGGAAGCTAATATTGATGAAAAAATGGAAAACATGAAGAATAATCTAAAAGTAGACATCGAAGGTTTGACAAAGTTGATACAACAAATGTTTCCTAATGGTGAAAAGATAATAGAGGAAACTAATGATGAGAACAAAATAAATGTTAATTGTGATTTCATAAGCTCTAATGTTGGCGGGAAGAACCACCATATTCCAAAAATGGATATGAGGAAGTTTGATGGAAAGGATCCTGTAACATGGATACTACAGATGGAGCAATATTTCGATCTCCATAATGTGAAAAACACACAAAAGGTACGCATTGCAACTTTACATTTAAAACAAAATACATTTGTATGGTATCGACGGCTTTGATCCCGTAAAAAAATTGTCACTTGGTCAATTTTTACAGAGGAAATGATAGCACATTATGAGGATACAAAGAGCAACACCTTCTTTAGCCAATTGATAAATCTCAAACAAAAGAGTTTAGTGGGGGAGCACATTGAGGACTTCCAAAAATTGAATATAAGGGTAACTGATATTCCAGAGGAACACAGGATTGATCTCTTCATAGGTACTTTAAAGGATAACATCCAACATGAAGTTCACATTTTGGAACTTGATTCATTGGAGAAGGCATTCAGGTTGGCAAGAAAAATTGAATGTAAAATTATGGCGACAAGGAAGCCTACCACTCACTTCTATAAAGAAGGAAGTGTTGCTACACCTAGATTTCCACAACCTACAAGGTTGACACCACAACAATTGGAAGAAAAAAGAGCAAAAGGGCTTTGCTACAGTTGTGATAGCAAATACACTAAAAGTCATAAGTGTGCTGAGAAGAAATTATTTTACATAGATTGTGAAGAGGAAGAAGAAAATGAACAAGAAGAGGATATACACCAGGAACCAACCCTAAAAGAGGAAGAAATGAATCTGACCATATCGTGTAATGTGTTATTTCCTAAATCTACCTCAGGCTGAAAGAAGGCAGAGTTCAGGGTAACATCAAACCACACTCAGTCTGGTAGCTAGCCCTACCAGAACAGGAGAGGGCTCTCCGGGTCAATCTCAGAAAAAAGTAAATCAATAGGGCTTGAGATGACTTGAAATAAAAGCTAATTTTATGCTAGGTATATAGGTGAAGGATTTTTATTGTGTTTTTGGGGTTTTTGTTGGATCAAAGGGAAAGGCAGTTTTGGGTGCGGGGATAAGGCCTAGTTTTTGCAGAGTTCTGATTGGGGAAAGGAAGGCAATCGTTTTGATGCTTTAGATTGAATGAATGGATGGTGCAGACCGGTGAGGATCTGAAGAGGGAAATAGGGTCTCAAGAGTCCTCCTCAAACAAATGAAAACATGGAAAATTAAACAAATCTGAAGGCAGAGCAAAGCAAGCTAATGAATTCCACCTTTAACACTGATTTGTTTAATTTAAGAAGAAAAGAGAAGGGAAAATGATACACATAAAAATCAGTGAACTTAAAATTACATAGAGAAAAACACAATCAAAACACAGAGCCACATGGATCCCAAAGAGTGCTGCAAACCCTGGTCTATTCCTTTGCCAAAAGTGCAGAGATGAAATTACAATGAAGTGCCAAGCAATCCCAAATGTCCAACCCTGAAAATGACTGAGAAAATACATGATATAGAAAAGCCTACCTCATTCCCATGCCTCTATGGGTCGAGATCATCATTCTAGGAGTTGTTTCAACCATATCTAAACTAGGAACTGAAAAGTAGGCAATGAAACAACTTGCCTCTATATGCTAGGAAACTGATTCATTCACTTACATTTCACCTTTTGGTGAATGAATCTACTAGAATGAGTAAAAATGTGCCAAAATTACATAAAATTCATGGAATTACATCAAGTTACATCAAGAGTTACACGAAAAAGTCAAACTGACCAAAACTAGGCGAAATTCTGAGCTGTTGAGTGAAAAATAGGCCAAATTTCTCTATGCACCGCGCCTGAAATCTCTATGCGTAGCACAAGTTTGAGGCTGATTTTGAGGCCCTTCCCGAAGTCAAAATTGAGCAAAGGATAGCCCGTTGGAAATCCCTACCTCTCTACTTTCCAACCCAAGTGGAATTTCTAGATTTGGTTGCCTTTTTCCCCTCCAAAAATCAAATCTCCCAACACTGCTTCCTGTGTGTGCAAAAAGTGGCAGAAAGGCCATTTTTAGGGTGTTTTTGACCCTTTAGGCAACCCAGAACTTGATGAAATCCTTAGGTAGTCCATAGGCATGCATAAAAGTTGATGAAAAATCCAAAAATACAAATTTTTCCTCCTAAAGAGCTGCCAATTATAAGCGCGCCAAGTGGCACTACGCGTCGGGCAGGAAAATTTGTTTTGAGACCAAAAAATTCAAAATTGACAAATTTTTTCCCAAATTCCTTGAAATTTGGGCTGAAGGTCCCTCATAAAGTACTATGCTGGGCCAAAGAAGCTTCAGCCAAAATTTGGAGCCTATCATGCCTTTTGCGATGCTTCAGTGCCCTCCTTAGCCTTGCCTTCAGGATTTTGATCCTTGCTTTGCAAACATGATTGCGCACCAAATAGTGGTTCTTCATGTGTCTGAGCATATTCTTCTCCTTGTTTGCCTTCTCCAACAGCTTCTCAAGATGAATGTTGACCCTCTCAAGCCAAGTCTCTCTATCAGCCTCGATCTCTCGCTCAATGGGTGTCATCTCGGTTGGGCTTCTTCGGGCAGCTTGTCGGTTCTCACGGATGTTTTGCAACTCCATGATCATCTATTGATCCTCCAACTGTTTGTTTCGCTGCTCCAGATAGTTTATTATCCACTGAGCTCTCTGCAAATTTTTGTTCAATGTGTCGATCTCGGCCTTCTGCTCCTGAATGATCTCTCTCAATTTTGAGCTTGGAGAGCTCAAATCCTCATCAATCAATATGAAATCAGTATCATGGCCTCCTGAAGGGCCCTCGTATTGCATAGGCCTCTTACCTCTATCCTGTACCTGTACCTGTTCTTTTGATGATGGCAACAAGACCCCTTCCACCCCGGGTGGAGATAGTACTCGTCGAGCTACTGCAAATAATGCTCTGGTGCCTCTCTGATAAGTAAAAAACACTAGCACACTGATAGGCTCTATCTCGTGACCTTCAAACTGATGCGAAGGTTCACCTGCATCATGGAAAACCTCCGGAGGAACCTGAGGAGCTGTAAAGAAGTCATGGGAAATGAAATCCTCCCATGAAATACCCTGCAATCCAAGCTGATGTACAACAATGATCTTGATGAGCGCATAGTGATAAATACTATTGTACTGCTACTTGGGAGTCTTCTTCTGCACAAGAGTGGTCATTCTCTCGATGTTTTGGCACATGAAATAAGGTATGTTCATCATCTTCACTCTAGTGAAATGCATCAATAACCTGATGTGGTAGGCATAGAGGCGTGAGAACTGGCCCTCACAAATGAAGTATCTGATAATGAGTCTCATCAAAGGCGCATAGGATTCTTTCAGGAACCGGAATGGGAATACCCTACTGAGCTGCCTCACATAGCTAGGCCTGATGTATGGTTCATAATGCACTCTGTCCACCTGCTATATTTTGTTCCACTCTTCACCTACATTCGGTATTCCTATTGCCTGATAAATGGTTTCCGGTGTCAAGGTGAAATTTACACCAGCAAGAGTTACCTGACCATCATGCAAATGTAAAACAAACAACCGAGCCAACTCCTGATGATGCTGAATCCGAGCAATCATCTCATAGTACTGATAGCATGACTGCTCTCGAAAACATGCCATGGCAAGTGGGCAGGCCTGCAACTGAGTCAATGAGGTGGGCTCTTCTCTCACATGTTTGCCTCCTTTACGAGGCCTTCTCGGTGCATGTAGCTCAGTGGTAGAATCACTGTCTTGTTCATATGATGAATCAATGTCCATCTCCATAACAACATTATTGAAGAAAGATGCATTTTCATGGACTCCTGAAGCAACTAAGGCCTTTGAACATCTTAAAGAGTCAATGTGCCTAGCACCAGTCTTAGCTACGCCAGACTTCACAAAAACCTTTATTGTGGAATGTGATGCCTGAGTAAATGGAATTGGTGTTGTTTTAATGCAAGAAGGAAGACCCATTACTTTTGAAAGTCATCAAATCAAAGGAAAGTATTTACAGAAAGCTATTTATGAGAAAGAAATGTTAACAATACTACATGCACTAAAGAAAGGGCGAACTTACCTAATGGGAAGACACTTCAAGGTAAAAACTGATCATGATAGGCTTAAACACTTTTTGGAACAAAGACTATCTTTAGAAGAGCAGCAAAAATGGGTCACAAAGATGTTGGGTTATGAATTTGAAATAATCTACAAAAAATGGAAGCTAAATGTTGTTGTAGATGCACTCTCAAGAAATAATGAAGAGGTGGAAGCATTGCTTTGTGCCATTTCTATTATCCAACCAGATTGGGTAACCGAAGCAAGGGATGTTTGGAAGAAGGACGAAGAAGTGTGGACACTCATTCAAAAGTTGCAGCAAGATCCTAGTATATCTGATACATTTAGTTGGAAAAATGATTCCTTATGGTACAAAGATCGCTTATATCTTTGTAAGAATTCCCAACTAAAACAAAATATTCTTTTGGAATTGCACATTTCTCCTTTAGGAGGACACTCAGGATTTTTAAAAACTTACCATGGGGTGAAGAAATAATTTTTTGGGATGGCCTTAAATTTGATATTCAAAAGTTTGTGGCGGAATGTTTGATTTTCCAGCAGAATAAAGTTGAGATAATTAAGACCCCGGGTCTTCTACAACCTTTATCCATTCCAAGTCAACGTTGGGAGGAGATTTCAATGGATTTTATCATAGGTTTACCTAAGTCCGAAGAAAAGAGTGTCATGGTGGTAGTTGATAGACTTACCAAGTATGCATACTTTTGTGCCTTATCTCATCCATTTAAAGCAAGTACAGTTGCTACTACATTTATGGACACAATTCAAAAGCTACATGGAAACCCAAGGGTTATTGTGAGCGAAAAAGATCCCATTTTTACTAGAAATTTTTGGACGGAGTTATTTTCTTGTTTGGGTACTTAATTAGCTCATAGCTCATCTTATCATCCTCAATCCGATGGTCAAACTGAGATAGTAAATAAATGTTTGGAAGGATATCTTCATTGTTTTGTATCTGATAAACAAACACAATGGGTCAAGTGGTTACCTCTCGCTGAATGGTGGTATAACACCTCCTTCCATACTGCAGCAAAAATGACCCCATTTATGGCACTTTATGGATATCATCCACCATCCATCACATCATCTTTAAGGGAAAATTCGAAGGTTCAAGCAGTGGAATATCACATCAAGCATCAAAAAGAAGTTCTCCAACTCTTAAAGGATAACCTGAATTTGGCAAAAAATCGAATGAAACAACAGGCAGATCAACATCGCAGCAAGAGAAGTTTTGATGTAGGAGATTGGGTATTTTTACGGCTACAACCATACAAACAAATGTCCCTCAAGCAAGCTAAGAAGGATAATAAATTATCGCCAAAGTACTATGTTCCTTACAAGGTTTTGCAAAAGATTGGTACTATGGCATACAAATTGGAGCTTCCTGCTTCTTCACGAGTACATCCAGTTTTCCATGTTTCATGCTTAAAGAAGGTTATAGGTGAAAATCTTCCAGTTCAAACAATATTTCCAGAACTTGATGAGGAAGGAAAATCATATTGGAACCTGAAGCGGTCACGGAAATAAGAACTCGACAACTATGAAATCGATCAATTTCAGAGTATCTCATCAAGTGGAAGAACTTACCCACTGAAGATTCTACATGGGAGGATGAGAATTTTATACAGAAGCACCCAGAGATACTCAAGCGTTGAGGACAACACTTTTTTGAAGGAGAGGGGCATGTTAGGTCCCCATATTACTAGTATAGTCCCTTATTGTTGTTAGTGTAACCCCCTTATTGTTATTATTGTACCCCTGTAACCCCCATATTGTTATTATTGTGCCCTTAAATTATTATTGTTAGGTCAGCTAGGATTACATTGTGGCCCCACTAAGATTACATTGTGGCGCCATGGACTCCTATATATAAAAAGGAGGTTTTGTAATTTGTATCATCCAAGAATTGTTCATTCATGTAATGTATTGGAGGTTTCCCCCTCAAAGTGGCTTATTTCTAAGGCGTTGATATCTCTTCTATTTTTGGAGTTGGTTTCACAACACCCTTCAGGTGTCTTCACTTCCTCAGCTCCATTTTCAGGCACAAATATTGTTCCAGTTTTTTCTACCTCTGGCACTTCCTCTACAATCGGTTCTTCTATCAACATCTCCTTTCCTCATGAGGATTAACTAGGGTTCATTCTAATGGAACTCCACATATTAGGGTTTCGTCGACTAGTCATAGAAGGTGTATCATCCCTACTCTGCTTAGAGCCTGCAGTTGTATTTCTCTTGGAATATGTAGCGGTTTCAGCAACAAGTGTTGTTTCATTGATGGGTGTTTCTTTAGTACTTGGTGTTGTTTCAGCGCTATGGGATGCTTCAGCATTGGGTGTTGCTTCAACACTCTCTTCATGCTCCTCATTCACACCAACACAAGGTCTCACTATTTAAGAATTCCACGAGCTCCCTTGTCTCTATAATGTATCCATGTTGATTAATTTAATGAGCACACGGTTAGTGACGCAAGTTCCTAGATGTTTTTCCCCTTTCAAAACCTCCCCCATGTGTTGTAATGACTTCAGCAAGTAGTGTGTTAAACTAATTAACCGCACTGTCCTCAAGTGTTCCAGCAATCGAAAGTGATAATTGAAAATAATCCCAAAATGACCCTCACAGGTAATGAAGTTTTGGATGAAGAGGGATACATCTTCCCAAGGGTGAGGAAGAGATGTTATATCAAAACCCCTATGCTTGGGTGTCAATTATTCTCCCTCTTGTAAGAATATGGCCTTAGCTTCAGGATTTCCCACTTTCCTTGAGAACCACCATTCTCTTGTCCAATGCAACTTTGTCACTTTTGCGATAACTTATTTTGTAACAGAAATTATGAAGCCCCTAACCACAGAGTGTTGTTCAACTAAGGCTTGGAAAAATTCTAAAGTGGTTGATTCACTAAAAGCCTATAATTTTTCAAAATGGCTCAACCATCCAACCCTTCAAAAAAATTTCAATGCTTCTAGATGTTGTAACAGCACATTAACAAAGTCAGGTTCGTGTTTGACCTTTTATCCACCCATATATTCTCACAAACACACTACTCAGCAATGTTAGGAACCTATTACAAAGATGCTTCAACACACACGGATGCTTTCTCACGTGAGAATGTCAAGGTGTTGGAATTACAGGCGATTAATCCTCCTTATTACCAATCCAAAAATTTTAAATCAAAAGGGATTTATGAATGATTGCACTAATCTACGGATGTAGCAGCACAAATAATAAAGAAAAAAAAAAAGTAATAATGATGGATTAATGTTACTAATTGCAGAAGTTATATCGGTTTAATTGTAAAATGTAATGATGTCAGAATGGTCTAATCATGCAATATTATGGCAGGGTGAGGTATGTAGTAATTGGACGAATAATTGGATTTCCTAGATCTGGTATGATTAAGAAAGGAAGCACATGCTTAAGAAATTGTCTGTATAAAAGAAATAACTCATGGAACCTTAATTAATCCAAATCTGCAAAGGAACTTAAATGTAATCTTGTAACATCAAGCTTTGACATACAATCCAAACACAAAATAGCCCAGCCATTAACCATTAAACTACCTAACCCGTAAGCACCAAATCCCTTAGCTCTTGACCCTTAATCCATTAAACCCTAATCCCTTAACCATTAATCCATGTACCCTAAATCCCACAATCCTCAAAGCCCCTATACACTTAACCCCCAACACCTCAATTAATTAACTATTTAGGCACACCTGGCACTAATTCCAGAGCTAAAAAGGGAGCTACCAAGGAGGTAATGTATGTGCAAAAAAGGAGCTAAACTCGGTGTATCACTCGAGATATTTTTGGTAAAATTGATGACACCATTTCTAGCGCTATTTACGATGCTACTTCCAGGGCTAATTTCTGACGTTATTTTCATTGTTATTTTAGCAGCTACTTCCATTTTTATTTATGGTGCTATTATTTCCTGAATTAGCGCCTAAATTTTTTGGTCAGGGAAAGCAACGCTAAAAATTGCACCATCCCGATAAATAGCACTGAATTTTTCAAAATATTGGAGAAAAATACACTAAAAGAGTCCTTGGAAGCAAAAAAGGGACAAAAAATGGGAGCTAATCACATGGATTTGTTGTAGTGTGGAAAAAAGGAGGTACACTTCATATGCACATATGTTCTAGCCTCCATAGATATTTACTATCAGGATAGTGTTTGGAATTAGTATCTATATTATGAGTATGTCCCCTTTAGATGCAAACTTTGTCATAAATACAAGAATCGTACTAGGAATTTTCTGATGAATACCAAGGAATCGTTTGAAGAAAACTATTCTCAAAAGGAGATAGTTGATTAGGGAAAATCCCCCTAAAGAAGAAGAAATTTGATTCCCATAGGTACCACAAATCCTTGCAAGATTTTGTCATATGATAATAGGTTCAAGCCTCTCTCCTCTTTGAAGGAACTTCCTAAGCAAGATAATATTCAATCAAGCATTCAATTAGCATAAGGAAAATCATATAACCCTCTATCCAAAAGGATCCAAAAAGGATCAAAATTTAAAATCCTCAAAACTCATCAAAAATGGCACCAAGTTGAATATCTCATTGAGACGAATCCAACGATGCAAACGGCACCTCAAATGAACATCGTTGAAAAATTTATGATCGTCTGACATTTGGATCACCAAACAGGTAATTTCAGGCACTCGCAGTGCCACATGTCACCCTCATGAGAGGCCATGTGTCACCATCCAGGAAATTCCACATGGCACTAGCTAGGCAGCACCACATGGCACCATTCAAATGGTCCCACATGGTGCCACTCAAAAATCACCATGTGTCAGCCTCCGGACACCCCATGTGGCATGTAATGGAAATTGATGTGGACCAGCCCATGGTTGCCATGTGGCACCCCATGGTTTTCTAGTCAAAATTGGTACATGACAAAATTTAGTTGGATTCTAGATAAATTTGGACCATGGAAAAAGTTGGAGGCATAGGTCAAATTTTGCAGTTTGGTTAAATTGTTAGCTAAACTTCGCAGAGCTCTAAATAAATTAAGAGGACAGTCAAATTTGATGGGTTAGCTAAAATTGGTGGTATTTGGGCTAAATTTGGTTTAGGTTGAATACATTTTTAACCAACACATATATAATGTTATGTTTATATTGTATGGACACCAAAAATTGGGGTCACGTTGGTCTGACCTTGGGACCCTCGCCAACCAATGTCTTAACAATAACATGCCTACTAATCATCCCAATAGACTTTTTTGATAAGTCCATCAACCAAACATTATAAAAATCCACCATTCGACAAAGGTAGGGAGTGTCGAACCAACAAAGAGGAACTCAACGCACGTAATCTGATGGGAACCGGGAAGGTGGCCAAGGGGACCCGTGCTTAGGGTGGGCATGCACTTCGAGACAAATTCCATGGGATATTTTGCAGGAATATTCCCAAAATATTATGTTTTGTGGCATGAAATTTGAGGTGGATATTCTCAGGGGTGTCTGGAGGTGACAACTCCAAAACCCTATGAATTTTATACTCATTTTTCTTTAAATTTTTCAAGGAATCTGCTAGTTCACTTAGAATTTAGATCTAACCAACCGATTTTTGGGTCATCGCCAGATTTGAGGTATTTTCATTTATTTTTCCATCTTTTTGTTAAGATAATAAAGATGCATCTCCACTTTAAAGCTAGGCTCAAAGACGTACCTCACACATTGTGAGTGAACTTTGTTATCAAATATCGGTGCATTTTATTATTATCATATGTCTATGTGTTGGTTCTTAGTATGTGTTTCACCTATGGTTATTTTATTCTCTTTTTGCAATTCTATTTAAAAGATCCTGAATCACGTTAGTATCAAAGCGGTATTCTTGATGCGAATTGTGAGTGTGGATGCTTGCTAGGTCCAATATCAAAGCGTGTGAAGGAAAACTCAAGTCTTTTAACCTTGATATTGGGTGTGCAACACAAATAAATAAAATGGAGAATGATGACGTTCACAAAGAGAATGATAATACTTTCCACAAATCTTTCTACTAGATGTCAGACAAGGTAGAAAAATTATTTTCATATAATGAGAAGATATTGGCAAAAAGGAAAAGAAGAAATCCAAAGAAGATGATAATGCTTCAGTGAACCATGGAATTGGAGGAGACCCTTCTGAGCCTCCATCTCAATCATTAGGTTCAATTTCATGTTCTTATTCTTCCTCTTCCTCTAATTCTCATCATTCAAATAGTCATCATAAAAATATTTTTAAAAATATATTGTTAAAAATAGATGTAAAAATTTATTTTCCCATGTTGAATGGAGAATCTAGGGAAGATAAGTTAAGAAATTGGATTAGATAGATAGAATTTTACTATCATGTACAATAGATCTAAGAGTATGAGGTGAAGATCCAATTAGTGTCTCTTCCACTAGGATTCACAACCCTTGTACAGTGGGACAACAAACTTTTGAAAGGTAGCAAGCATAATGGTAAACTCCTTTCATCATGGTCTGAGTTTAAATCTACATTAAGAGGGTGATTTTACCCATTGGGTTACATGTAAAAATCAATGATGGAGAAGCAACATTTGAGATACGGTAAAGGTCAGAATGTTCAAAGTTTTACAAAAGAGTTTAGGAAGCAAGCATTGGCATTAAATGTTCCTTTAGACTCACTAGAAATTTTGATGAAATATATTGGTGCTTTACATAGTTACATTCGTCACTCATTGTTATTGTTTGATCCCACTAGTCTAGATGAAGCATGTGTGAAATCAATTCATCTTGAAAATAGGGCAAATATGTAGAAATTACCCAAAGGGATTCAACTAATCTTGTAATATACTAAAACAAAATACTAAATCATTCATACAATTTGGGGAAACAAATCCCTATCGCACAATCACATAACAAGTAAGAGAAATAAATAATCAATCACATAACACAAGCTCAAAACCCTGCTATCTATATATTGCATAAATTCAATACCATGAAACAATACAATGGTATTCCTCACACTGAAAAACCTATGCACTATGTTGACTGTCTCACTCTGATCCTACTCGATTCTGGCTTACGATCTAAGCAAGTTTGGTCCAATATTTAACCTTTTTCTTTCCTCTACCTATCATGCCTTGCTTACGCATTCGTGGGCTAATTGATCCCCTATTAATTAGGAAAATCCCAATTAATGATTGCGCAATTCATCTAAGGCTTCCCGATGACCTCATACATGACCTGTATAATTTTATAATTATACAACTGATAGTTATATTCCCTTTAATCTCAATCTCAATTGGGCCTTCCTTAGAAATGACATGAACCAGATATTTATAGTGAATTATCAATCAACTGATTGATCACTACTTGTGAATTAAATTAGATTTAATTCACTGGACCTCTCACTAGCTCATCTCTCGGTTAGAACTAGTTAAATGGATTATAACTCGATTAATTGAGTTAACTAATTACAACTCACAAATAATTGTAACTGGACCCCCTAAAATCATGGGAGAACTCTACATGCCTCCTCTCTGACCTCTAACTTGAATTTACTAAGCTAACTAAGTCTTCCTGACTCAATTAACTAATACAAGTTGTCATGAGATGAAATTGCAATTTTTCTTCCAATTTAATTAAGGGAAAATTAAATTAGAAGCCCCCTATGGTATCATTTCTGGGTGCCATTTTTTGGATGTAATTTGCACTTTTTCTTGTTTCCAATTTCAACACTCCCTCTTAAAAAGAAATGAATTCAATCTATCATGATCTGGTACCTTTGGAATGTTCTGCATGCAACACTTATCTAGTGTTATTTGCTCCTACAACTCCCGAAACTGAAAATCCTCCAAAAACTGAATCAGTATGATGCGTCCATCATCAGATTCTCTGATTGTTACTAGTTACTACATTTTATACTAAAAAATACACATTTTTGCTGACTCTGCATATGTGCTCTCTACACTACTCCCAACTCTAATTTGCGCTCTAGTATCTGACATTTGTCACTCTAATTTGTATATTTCTAACATCTGACTACATCAATCCCACTGATCCTTCCTGCTACTATGTATTATGGTATCCCCGTAGCCAAGTTTGATCCATGAGACACGTCATCTCAATGGACCCTGCCCAAATTTCTTCTCTTTGCATTATGTCTTCACATCGCCCCACCTATCACCTAGAGGTATGGATGCATGTTATCCCTCTGCCCATCTGGCTCAAAATTTCCCCCTCCTAGAGGTCTCTTCTTGAGTGGACACCTGCACTCAGTGTCCTCTTTTCTTATCCAATTGTGGCTACTACACAACCTTCTGAGACCGCTACTGAGGCTACAAGTTGAGAGGTAATTTAGGCTCCCGCTCAACCACCAAGTCACTAACCTCTACTTTTCTCCTCAAAGATATATATGCATATTCTACCTCGAGAGAATATAGGTTCTTGACTCGTACACACATATTTTTACCCATCCTATGGCGATGTGTCTAAGGAACACCTTTCCTTTTCTAAATATGATATCATAACCACAGTCTTCCAATACCGCTACAGAGAAAATATTCTTCTTTAGTCCTAGAACATACAAAAAATTTATCAGTCTGAGAGGGGAGCCAGTCTCCCAATAAAAGGTAATTGTACCTATGACGGTGGTGTTATACCTTCCATCATCTCCAAACTCTGTGTTCTACTGCAGGTCCTTCTTCTCCAAGTCACTGAATATATCTCTATTCCTCATCATATGGAATGAGGCATCGTTGTCAAGATGCCACATGAATCCCATTACAGTGTTGACCATGCATGCAATGAGAGTAAAATCAAGCTCGAACTATGAAGCTAGTGCTTCACTTGTTGTTGAAACTACAATCTCCTTCTTGCTTGCCTTCTGTGTAAATTTCGAGGCATAATGCTCGTGCTCGTGACAGTGAAAACACTTGACCTTGGACAAGTCTCTCTTGCCCTCTTTGCCTTGGGACTTCTTTCTCTTGGCTTTCTTTCATTTTCTGACCAATGAAAAATATTCTTCTTTGTCTGTGTCTAAGGTCCCATCTCTGGTGCTCTGCCTAATCTCTTCTATTACCAAGT
>JAXQQM020077772.1:0-14930 GCA_034641835.2 Pinus albicaulis
CCAGAATTAGTCAATGTCTTCATTTCCTATGCCCTTAAAAAATTTCAATTTGATGGAGTTCGCCATGTCGTCTTCTAGAGGTGGAGGTGGAGTGTATGGCTTGTTAGAGTGAGATGAATTTGGAAGTGAATTGGATGGGATCTGAGCTATGGCCAAAGACCCAAGAATACCCTCATCTTGCAATTCCTCTACTCTTGAGTGCACAGATTCACCAAAGCTACTTGTTTCAGACTCCTCATCGCTGTCATATTTACCTTTTAGAGGGATATAAACAAAACTCTATTCTAGCTCTAATCTGTAAGTTCTTCCATTGTGTGTGGTCGGGCCTCTTCGAGACATTCACTCAATATGACTACATAGAGTATCGTTTTCACGTAAAAGCATTTTAATCCACAATTTCAATGAGCACGAAAAATTACCTCTATGGCCTTTCAAAAATAGTCTTTCATATTTAGAATATGATACAAAAGTATCAATAGAAAATTATAACTCAACCCACTTAGAACAATATCAATCCAATAATGTATTGCGTGAGTAATTTTATTGCTAGATTTTTCTAATTGCTGAACCAGTTGAGACATCCACTTGGTAATTGTGTCATCCTTCCAATGGGTCTAAAACTCCGCAAGCCGAGATAACCACTCTTGTAACTCAGTTGCGAAGGTCGCAAATAAAAAATTTTGGACCTCCGTGTAGATATACCTTTGCTCCCAATCCTCAGCAGATAATTTATGGTTTTGGTTTTCTTGGATTGCAAATTCACACACCTTCTTGTCGAGCCAATCTTTTAGTTCATTTTGCATCAGATGCCACAACATCGTATCTCCCTCAAAATGCTACTGGTCCCATAAAAATAACCATTTTTTGGCTGAAGGGGTCCTGACCCAGGTTCGGAGTATTCTGCACAACCAACAAAACCCTCCAACTTGGCCCTTTCAGCAATGATATGCTTGCGCAGACCAAAGTCTCACCTGAAACAATATGGGGGGCACTGGAACTAGGTTTTCGCAACTTGAGGGAGTGTTTGATGTGTGTTTTACCCTTACTTAATGCTTATCTATCTATGTGGAAATTTCCAATAAAGCGGGTCTAAGCATGGATAAAACCCTTAAAAAGTATGCATTAATAGGTCTGTGTCACAGATTATATTTCAATAAGATCTAACCCTTTGCAGAAAGCATATCTACTGCAGATATATCCTTAAATAGTAAAGCAATTTCATACAATGAAATAAATAGACTTAACCCTTGCGCATTCACAAACCATTATAGAATTAACCCTTACTTCAATGTAGACTTTGCGCAGACATATCATTATAATCAAATTAGGATCTAATAGTTAGAATTGAATAATACTTTCTCATAGATGCAATCTAATTCAACTTCTCATTCACTCAGATAAATACGCTTTTAATAGCACAACTTCAGATGTAGAATCACATTAAGAAACACATACCAAATCTAAGACAAATAACCACTTAGGTCACAAAAAAGTTTGAGTTCGCCAAAATTGTTTTCTTTATTAAGAGATCTTCAATTTAGTACAATATTTCCCTTTTGCGCCCACAGTAGCAGAGTTTGTACACACAACTCAGAACTAGGTCGTCGCGCACACAACTAACATGAGCCTTTCTACCTAGAAAACCAACCCAAAATATAAGACATAACATAGCTAACATGAGATAAAATTATATATCCTTCTCGACTCTTACATCTTTATATCTTTCCAAAGACACAGATACCATGGTTTGAGACTCATGGTTTTCCCTTTGAAGCATTACAATCATTAAGGGACTTTGAACCACCCCAAACGTCCCATTGACATATAAACAAAAACTTAACCCAAAAATACTCAAAATTACTTTACTCCAAGGGACCCTACTCCAACACCTACATAACAATAATAATGCAAGGGCACAACAATAACAATAGAAAGTTACACTAACAATAACAATAAAGATAATACACAAGTATTATAAAGACCTAACAATACCAACAAACAAAACTGAAAACCCCATTAAAGTGGATCACTCATATTCATCGTAATATTCATATTAATCTCCTAATCTACTAGTTATTTTTTAATTTCCTCTCTAATTATTAGACAATTTCAAAACAAAATATAATACCTCATACATTGCCACTAATTTATCTAATACAAAACCGAGACTTTAATAATTTAATAAACATATATTTTATTGAATTATAAATAAAAAATTTAGCTTCACCAAAAGAACTCCCTCCCACATATTATTTCTCTTTCATCATTTATTTACTTTCAACTAGCCATTCTAATTTTTAACCCCTTTTTTAATAACCTTCTTTATCACTATTTTCCATTTAACATCTTTCCAAAAACAATATTTCTCTTTCAACATTTATTTTCTTTATAAATATTTTTACTCATCATTCTTTTTCATTTTTTTTATCACTATTTTCCATTTTACATCTTTAATTGTTATCATCCTTTTGTTTGTAAGCATGATCCTTCTTGTTGTCCTTTGGCTTCTAATAACCAGCCTAGATCCATCTTAACTCCGGATCTATCAAGCACCGAGAGGGATCAAATCTCTCGAGGTGAAAACCTCTTTTTTGAGTGCAAAACTTGAGGAAAGGTTTTCACCTCGAGAGATTTGATCCCTCTCGGCGCTTGATAGATCTGGAGTTAAGATGGATCTAGGCTGGTTTCAGTCATGTGAGACCAAGGAAAATATATCAATAATATGAAGAACATATGCTTAATTTTATCAATAATATGTAAATACATCTAATATTAACATAACCATTTTAAATATGTTAAATATGTCCGAGATTCATTGAGTCATTTTAATTTTAAAGTTGATTAGTTACCTCGATTTGTTGAGATGATAAATATTGTAAAATAACTTTAATGATGAAATAAAATTTTGAATGCAAAGTGACAATGTAATAATATTGAATGATAGAAACTGTGAATAATAAGAATGTAGTCAATTACGAAGTCTTCATTGTGATCAATTTTAAAATATTTTCTTCTACTATTCTTATTTTCACCCATGTTATTTTTGTCATATTTTCATATTGATTATTTGAAAAGGACAATTGGAATCGTAAACCATTTAAATATTTAGCTCGACCTGTTGTAGTAAACATCATACCTTGTCTCTCTTGCTCTCCAATATTAATAGGCTGAATTACTATAACACAAAAATCAATGTACATTGTCAATAATTTTTTGTGCTTACACTAAAATCATTGCACAAACACTATTAAGCCAATGAATTTAAAATTAATGTACCATCATACATCAAATTATAAATCAACATATACACTGAAATCAATGCAACTAATGCAATCAATCAAATAATAATAGAAAACAACATCTACACTAAAATCAATGCATATAATGCAAGTAATGAAATATGATTAGAAATCAACATCTGCACTCAAATAAATGAGTCTAGTGCAAGTAGGAAAACAGGATTTAAAGCCAACATCTACACTGAAATCAATGCATCTAGTGCATGCAATCAAATAGGATTAGAAATCACCATCTACACTGAAATAAATGCATTTAGTGCAAGGAATAAAAAAGGATTATAAATCATCTACATTTAAATCAATGCATTCAGTGCAAGCAATCAAATATAATTATAAATCAACATCTACATTGAAATTAATGCATCTAGTGCAAGCAATCAAATAAGATTAGAAATCACCATCTACACTGAAATTAAGGCATTTAGTGAAAGCAATCAAATAGGATTAGAAATCACCATCTACATTGAAATCAATCCATTCAGTGCAAGCAATCAAATAGGGTTAAAAATAATCTACATTGAAATCAATTCATCTAGTGAAAGAAATCAAATATAACCAAAAATCAAAATCTACATTAAAATTAATGCATCTAGTGAAATCAATCAAATAGGATTAGAAATCACCATCTACATTGAAATTAATGCATTTAGTGCAAGCAATCAAATAGGATTATAAATCATCTACATTAAAATCAACCCATCTAGTGTAAGTAATCAAATATCATTAGAAATCAACATCTACACCAAAATCAATTCATCTAGTGCAAGAAATCAAATAGAATTAGAAATCACCATCTACGCTGAAATTAATGCATCTACTGCAAGAAACCTTCTTCCCTATCTCCCCCATATATATCTATATATCCATCCATATCTCCTTCTTTTTCTCTTTATCTCACCCCACCATACACACACTCTCTCTCACTACATATCTATCAATTTCCTTGTCCCTCCCTCCTTCTCTCCATCTATCTTTTTTTCTCTTCACCTTACATCTATATCTATATCTCACTCTATCTCTCTATATCAACTCCAAAACATAAACTCTCTTTCTCCAATCTATATATCTATCTATCACTCACTCCTCCTCCTCCTCCTCTCTCTCTCTCTCTCTCCCTCTCCCTCTCTCTCTCTCTCTTGCTTCTATCTCTCTTCCTTCCTGCTACCCTTTCTCCCTCTCTCTCCATCTTCTTTATCACTCCCTCTCTCTCTCTCTCTCCTCCTTTCACCCTCTATGTCTTTATTCTTACCTCCCCCTCTCTCCCTCTCCATCTTCATATCTCTCTCCCTACCTCTCTTCACTCTCTCTCTTCCTTTCTCTCCCCCCCCTCTCTCTCTATCTTCACCTTCCAACTTTGTTACCATATGCCTCTCTCTCTCCTTCTCTCCCCCCTTCTCTCCATATCTCCTTATTTGTCTCTTTATCTCACTCCAAAACATACACACTCCCTCTTCATCTCTCCCTTGTCACTCCCCCTCTCTCTCCACTACTCACTCTCTATGTATTTATTCTTCCCTCCCTCCCTCCTCATCCAGCTCCATCTCTCAATCCCTCCCTCTCTCCCCCTACAAATCCATATTTCTATCCCTCCCTCTCTCCTCCCCTCTATCCTCCTCTCTTTCAAGTCCCCTCTCCTTTCCTTCCTCTCTCTCCCTTTCTCTCCTACCTCCCTTTCTCTTCCCCCATCTCTCTCTCTCTCCCCCTCCAAATCCATATTTCTATCCCTCCCTCTTTCCTTCCCTCTCTCCTCCTCTCTTTCAAGTCCCCTCTCTTTTCCTTCCTCTCTCTCCCTTTGTCTCCTACCTCCCTTTATCTTTCCCCATTTCTCTCTCTCTCTCTCTCTCTCTCTCTCTCTCTCTCTCCCCTACAATCCTCTCTTCCCACATCACTCTCTTCCTCTCTCTCATCATTCCTCTCTCGCCTCCTTCTATTTGACCCTCCAGCTCTCTTTCTTTCTCTCTCTCTCTGTCCTCCAATCCTCTCGCTTCCCCCATCCCTCTATCTCACTCTCCAAGTATCTTACTATTTCTATCCCTTTATCCTTCTCTCCCCCCTCATCTCCATCACGCCTCCTTTCTCCTTCTCTCCCCCCTTGTCTCCATCACTCCTATGTATCTTTATCTCACCCATAAGCATACATAATCTCTCTCCATCTCTCCCTTGTCACTCCCTCTCTATGTATTTCTTCTTCCTTTCCTCGCTCTGCCTCCAGCTCCATCTCTTTATCCCGCCTTCTCTCCTCCTCTTCTCATCCTTTCTCCCCCACCTCCCTCTCCCTTCCCCCTTATTTCTCTCTCTCTCACTCTTTACCCTCCAATCCTCTCTCCTTCTCCCTCCCTCTCTCCTTATCTCTCTCCCACCTCCATCTTTATGTCTCCCTCTCCCTCTCGTACCTTTCTCTAACTCTCTCACTCTTCTTACTCTCTCTCTCTTCATTCCTCTTCTCCCTTATCCTTCAATTTATCTCCATATCTCCCTTGTCACTCCCCCCTATTTCTCCACCTCTATCATATATCATGATATATTAATATATATTACAATATAATAACTTTAATATTGTATTAATCTAAACATATTAAATTTAATAATATTAATATTTTAATATTAATGTTAGGGTTAATAATGTTTTTTTGGGCATGGTATTCATAATAATTTGGTGCATGGTATTTGACCCTTATACTTCATATATAATTAGATCTTGATTTCTAATCGTATTTGATATATTTTTATTTATTTACCTTACCTCTTTATACCTCTTTTACATTTACTTATTTACCGTACCTATTTTATAAATATATTATTTGGCACATGGTATTTTCCCATGGTATTACTAATAATTTTTCCCATGGTATTTGGCCCATGGTATTAATAATAATTTGTCCCATAGACTTCACCTAAATAAAGCCTCTTTTTGAGTTTTTGTAAATATAAAGTGGTTTATTGAGTAAATATAAAAATCGGTTTTATCTATTTACCTTACCTCTAGTTTATTTATATTTTTATTTATTTACCATATCTCTTTTTTAAGTGTTAGTAAACTCTTCATATTTTAAGTTTATATCATTTAAATTTATTTTTAATTGTTCATTTATATGTTTATGTAAGTTATTGTTCAAGCCGACATTTTTTTTGCTTCCGACATACTTACACATCGGGGTCATACTAGGCTAGAGAATGCGCCTCTCGGCGCAATAAAAAGTAGTCCTTGAAAGGTATTTTAATTTAATTAGTTTTTCAGAAAATAACTTGATTCAATATTTATCTACTTACAAAAATATATATTTTATAATTTATTATAAAAAAGATAAGTTTTAATATTTAACATAAATTAATATTTTATATCTTAAAAATAGTTGAAAACAATTTTTATTAGTTAATAATTGCTAATTTTTATAGATTAGTTTTCAACTGCTATAATTAGATAATGATGCATCTACACTATTTATTTATTCATTAAAATTGATTATATTTTTCAAAAAGTAGACAAAATCCTAATGATGTGACAACATAGTCTTAATATTTCATAAAATATATTTCATATCTTAAAAATAACTAAAAACAGCATTTATTAATTAGGTTATAATGATGTGCCTAATCCCGAAAACATATTTTTCAAAATTATAAATCATAAAAAATTTAGATATAATATATAAATAAATTATTTAAATGTTTAATTTAAATAAAATATTAACTAAAAATGAAATATTTACTATTATTTTATAAAATATTTACTATTATTTTATTGATAAGTGATTTGAAGGAGATGAATTCCTTTCCTGTTGAAATCAAAGAATAAAATTTTAATAAAAACTTCTAGATTTCATAAAATATTTATTATTATTTTATTGATAGGTGATTTGAAGGAGATAAAATAAATCGAATACTCAAATTTTAATAAAAAATTCTAGAGAGTTGATTGATTTCAGATAAAATAAATTGAATGATTTATTGTTGTTGTATTTATACAACATACCTGTAAGAAGAAATGGTCACTGGGTGAGGGAAATGAATGAAATGTACAGACAACACCGGAAAATCTAGTTTGATGGGAATTCAACGGAATTAATCATTTCTTCAAAATTCTAGGGGACTCGGTTATTGTCTCCAACACAGGCTTCCATTGTTTGGTACTCTTCACCCTTAACCCGCTCAACTCCCCGATATTTTCTGTATTATCCACCAGCAATTTCGACCCACCACTGTCCCTCGGCTCGGCGTTTTCCTCCTCAGCATTCGTCTCTTCGTTTGGCTGAATTCTCGCAACTTTTCTGTCACCGGGACTCTGGCACAAGTCGCCCAACACAGGAAGGATTTTGGCGATGCTCTTGGATTTGGAGGTTGACCTCTTGAAAGCAGAATTGGCTCTGAAGGCGAGGGAATTTATCTCGGCAGGCGAGAGCGAGTGGTTGAGTTTGCGCATGGGGAGAAGGAAATAGAGATTCCCCAATTCGAGCTCCTCGTCCGCTGTCAGCGCTGAGATCCGGCGGCCAGCTTGCAAAACGTCGGAATTACAGACGAAATGTCCCGGGTTGTCGATCATCAGCTGTGCGACTTTCATCGGCTTCTCGAATTTCTGAACGCTGCCATGCAACGCTATGACTTTCGCTGCGCTGGTGCCAGCTTTGGACGAAACGCAGGAAGAAACAATCCCCATTATTACCAGAAACGAATGTGGGATTATTCTTTCCTTCGTGCGCCAACGTCTGGCGCGGCCGACAATATTATATAGTCATGGCGGCAACAAAACTGCTCTGACTTAAATCGTTAGGGTGAACTGTCGCTACATATTTAGAACTTTCGTGGCAAGTGGTACGGCGAGGTTTATGTAGTTTGACCGTTGAATTAGATGCAAATAATTAAAATGTCTTATTTCGTTTATATATTTAAAACTTATTTGATGTGTATAACGGTATTTCCGTATTTTTGGGATGTAACTGAATGTATTTAAGGTATTTATATTTATATTTTAAATTTTATATATAGTAATTAATGTACATTGTTGAATATTTATTTAATATACTTTCATTACAAGTATTTTGTCGTCTTATAAGGTTCTGGATGAGTATCAGATTCTGTGACATTGATTTAGATTTTTAAATATATGAAAAGATAATGCCAAAATCTAATGAGTGGTTAGAAAATGAAGATAAAAGGACTCAAGAAGATTAAAGGAATATGTTGGTTGAATCAATTATATATATATATATATATATATATATATATATATATATATATATATATATATATATATATATTTTAATTCGCTAATAGTCAAAAGAGGAGCAATTACAATCATATAGATGTATTTTTTCTTCATGTGTTAATAGTGAATAATTTATTGGTTAATTTTTTCTTAAAATAATTGAGAATGAAATTTTAGGATTTGATTTATAAATTTGATTTATATCAGATTTTAGATAAAATATACTCAAAGAGTATATCTTAATAAATTTAACATGTTACAAATATTTTTAGAAACTAAGCTTTGTGATTCATTATACAAATTATAATTTTTTTTTTTGGTATTAATCAAATGCAATGGAACATAATCGATGTGTTTAGAACCAATCCGTGTGTTTCATAAGGACTATAAACTAATTATAAAATTTTAATATACCAGTGTAGATCCATCTTAAGTACGAATCTAACAAGAGCTTAGAAAGATCAAATTTTCTGAGGTGCACTTTTTTTTTAGAGTGCAAAAAACAATGTGTAATTTTTCATTGTTTAAATTGTATTTTAAAATGTTATAGAGATTACCTAAAAAAGATTAAGCTATAAAACATTGAAAACGTTTCAAACATTTTAACCATAAAAAATTATTTTTCCAGTTGCTTTATATGATATCTACATAATTTTTGAAAATAATATATAAAATATTATACATAACCACACATTAAAATGATTTTTTTGTTAATAATATATTTTCAAATATATTTCAATATTAATTTATATTTAAATATTTTATTCATAACTCACATTGGATATTTTATTATATACAATATTAAAATATTTCTTTTAACATTATATATATATATATATATATATATATATATATATATATATATAAAGTTTCAAATACTATGAGAAAATACAATGGATTGTTAAAACTTGGAAACCAAAAATTGTTAATAGTAAAACTTCATGTATATTTATATATAGAAACAAATGTAAAAAAAAAAAACTATTTCAATGTTGTATTAATATGAATTATGAATAAAATATTTTAATATGAATTAATATTCACATATATTTAAAAATACATTATTAACAAAAAAAATCATTTTAATGTATGATTATTTATATTGGTTATACGCCACATTACATTTTTATTTAAATAATCTTTTATTTTTATTTTAAGAGCGACATGTGTCAACTCCAAATTGAGCACAAACCTAAACAACTTCAGTGGGTCTAATGGTTAAGAACATGTGTTTCCTCCTAAGAAGTCACATGTTCAAAACTAGAGTAGAGTATGTATGCCTTTGTAGAAAACAAAGAGTTTATGATTTGTTATAGAGATTGTTAATGTGTTGGTTATATATATAAGGAACATTTGATTTTTATTTCAATAACATATTATACTTTTTTTTTTATTATATTATTTTTTTTAAATAATTAAATAAAATGTTAGTTCTAAAATTTTTGTGATTTATAATGTAGATAAATGTCTTTTGTATTAATCATATTATTAAAATTTGGTTTAGGTTTGGAACCATTTAACGTGGTTTATCGTGAGGACAAGGTGAACAAAAAAATCAATCTCTAATTGAGTTGCATCATTGCCTAGAGATATATGTTAAAAACTAGCCATTATTTGATTTAATTAGTTAAGTAGTTATTAAAGTTTTTAAGTTTTTAAGAAATATTATTAAAAAGGTTAATGAATAATATAGAAGAATTTAATAATTTAATAAAATGATTAGAATTAGTATTATAATACGATGGGGTGAGGTAAATAATATAGAGTTATTAATAAATATTTCAATAAGAGGTTTTAATAAAAAGTTAAAAAACTTTATTTTATTTATTATAAATCAAGGGATAATATATAATATATAGTAATTATATATAAAACAAAAAATAAAATAAAAAAGAGCTAAAGGAAAATGATTAGAGAAAAGTTAAACAGAAAGGAACGAGAATAAAACCAGAAAGAGAAGAAAGAAATAAAGACAAAAGGCGACATGAATCCCAATGCAAGGGGGAGAAATCACCTAGAGATGGTTGGAGTACAACTCTTACTTAATTTCCACCCATCATCCTGGTTGAGATTCTTCGCATGTCTCTCCATTTCACTACCTTCCCTCAGCTTCCTATGATGGAAGTGATCTACCTTAGCAATGACTTTGGAGTCTTAAATGCATACATAGTGACACGATTTTTCAGCCTGTTCTGCAAGAGCAGAAGTGTAGGAACAATTGTGACTAATGTCTGCAACATGCTCATGAATTATTTTCCTAATAGATCGACATGTTTCCCCAAGATAGGGAGTACCATAGGAACAAGGAGCCATGTAAACACCTTTCATGTCCTTGTGGTCTATATGATCCTTGATAGATCCGAAATAATTCTCAATCGTACAGAGAGGTTTGAATGGAGAGAAGTCCTTATTTATCCTAAGAACATGAGAAATTTTGTCTGTGGTCCCTTGGATAAATGGGTGATGAACCTTGGAGATAGGATCTACCCTAGTAGAATTGTCTCTTAAGCCTTTAAAGGATTTTTGAAAGGCCTTAAGGCCCTCAAATTGACTATACACATTATTCTCCAACACGTTAAGAAGATGGGATTTCTCTAACTCCAAGTGGTTATAGTCAGATATTCTAAGAGCACGGGTAGCAAGAGTTTAGAGAACACCAAATTTCTGGGATAGAAAATGATACGAATCAACATGGAGATATTGTTCAGTGTGAGTTTTCTTGCAAAAAAATTGGTGAGAGATAGAACCATCCTCCCTTCTATAGAGAAGAATATCTAAAAAGGGAAGGTATCCATCCACCTTTACTTCCATCATGAATTTGATGTAATCTAACTGAGAATTTAGGTTACCAATAAACAAATCTAACTTCTCACTACCATGGGGCTTTATGGCACAGGTATCATCCGTGAACCACTTCCAATTCTTTGGGTGAAATTGAGCTATGGCCAAGGCCTTAATTTAAAAATATTCCATAAAAAGTTAGAAACTACAGGGGACAGAGGGGAACCCATGGCTACACCGCATGTTTGCTTATAGAACTCTCCTTGGAAACTGAAGAAATTCGAGGTGAGGCAAAGGCCAGCCAAATAAGAAGTGTCCTGGTCTGAGATCCACCTAATGACATCAATGTCTTTAGGGATGATGATTTTGGTATATAAGTAGACAACATCAAAGCTGACTAATAATTCCCCAGGTTCTAGCCTTATGTCTTTCCATTCTTTGATAAAAGAAGTTGAGTCCTTAACATAGGAATCAGTAAGACCCACAATGGGTTTATGCTTTCGGGCTAAGAATTTAGCAAGATGCGAAGAGGGTCCACCTATTGTGTTCACAATAGGTCTTAAAGGGGCCCCATGTTTATGAATCTTAGGAAGGCCATAAATTCTAGGGGTGAGGGAACTACACTCAATAAGCTTCCTTGAGAGAGGATTAAGGGAGGAATCAAACTTAATGACAAGGGTTGATTCCTTAGAAACATATTTTAGGGGACTCTTTTTTAGCTTAACATAGATACCACTATTGGAAATATGGTCAACCATTTTGCTGACATAGTCATATTGGTCCATAATGACTATGTCCCCACCATTATCTGCCTTAAGGATGACAATGTCGGGGTTTCCTATAAGGGATTTAAGGGCAATAATTAGTGTTTCTTGCCGTTAAATCCCTTACAGGAAACCCCGACATTGTCATCCTTAAGGAAGATAGGGGTGGGGCCATAGTCATTATGGATAAATTGACTATGTTAGAAAAGTGGTTGACAATATTTCCAATAGTGGTAGCTATGTTAAGCTAAAAAAGAATCCCCTTAAATATATTTCTAAGGAGGTCACCCTCACCATTAAGTCTGGTTCCTCCCTTAATCCTCTCTCAAGGAAGATTATTGAGGGTAATCCCCTCACCCCTATGATTTATGGCATTCCTAATATTCATAAACTTGGGGCCCCTTTAAGACCTATTGTGAACACAACAGGTTGGCCTTCTTATCATCTTGTTAAATTCTTAGCCCATAAGCTTAAACCCCTTATGGGTCTTACTGATTCCTATGTTAAGGACTCAACTTATTTGATCAAAGAACGGAAATAATTCAGGCTGGAACCCAGGGAATTATTAGTCAACTTTGATGTTGTCTCCTTATTTACCAGAATCCCCATCCCTCGAGCCATTGATATCATTAGGTGGATCTCAGACTAGGACACTTCTAAGATGGTTGGCCTTTGCCTCACCTTAACTTTCTTCAATTTCCAAGGTGAGTTCTATGAGAAAACATACGGTGTAGGCATGGGTTCCCCTCTTTCCCCTGTAGTTGTTAACTTATTTATGGAACATTTTTAAATGAAGGCCTTGGCCTCGGCTCAAATTTTCCCGAATAAGTGGAAGAGGTTCATGGATGATACCCGTGTCATATTTCCCCATGGTTGCAAGACGTTAGATTTGTTTCTTGGTCACCTGAATTCCCAATCAAATTACATCAAATTCATGATGGAAATAGAGGTGGATGGCTGCCTTCCATTCTTAGATATTCTTCTCTCTATAAGGGAGGATGTTTCGATGTCTCACCAAGTTTTTCACAAGAAAACTCACACTGAAAAGTATCTTCATGATGATTCCCATTATTTTCCGGCTCAAACATTTGGTGTTCTCAACACTCTTTCTACCCATGATCTTAGAATATCTTATTATAACCACTTGGAGTTAGAAAAATCCCATCTTCTTGATGTGCTAGAGAATAATGGGTATAGTAGATCTCTAGGCCTTAATGCCTTTCAAAGAGCCTTTAAAGGCTTAAGAGAAAAGTCACCTCGGGTGGATCCTATCTCCACGGTTCACCTTGGGTTTATCCAAGGGACCACAGATAGAAATTCCCGTGTCCTTAGGAGAAATAATGTCTCCTCTTCGTTCAAGCTTCTCTGTACTATCAGGAATTCTCTCGAATTTGTCAAGGATCCTTTAGATCCCAAGGACATGAAAGGTGTTTACATGCTTCCTTGTTCCTGTGGTACTCCCTATATTTGGGAAACAGGTCGATCTATTAGACAAAGAATCCATGAGCATGTTGCAAACATTAGCCACAATTGGTCTCGCACTTCTGCTCTTGCGAAACATGTTGAAAAATCCTGTCACCATGTATACATTGAAGAATCTAAAGTCATTGCTAAGGTGGATCACTTGCATCATAGGAAGCTGAGGGAGGCTATTGAAACTGTGAGACTTGCGAAGAATCTCAACAGGGATGATGGGTGTAAATTAATTAAGAGTTCGACTCTGTCCCTCTCTAGGTGATTTCTCCCCCTTCCGTTGGGATTCCTGTCACCTTTTATTTTTATTTCTTTCTTCTCTTTTTGGTTTTATTCTCATTCCTTTTTGTTTAAATTTTCTCCTTTAATCATTTTCCTTTAGTTCTCTCTTTTGTGTTTTTATTTATTTATATAAGTACTATATATTATATATTATCCCTTGATTTATAATAAATAAAATAATTTTTTTTAACATTTTATAAAAACTTCTTATTGAAATATTTATTAATAACTCTTTATTATATACCCCGCCCCATCCTATATAATAATACTATTTTCAATCATTTTATTAAATTATTAAATTTTTAATTCTTCTATGTTATTCTTTAATATTTTTAATAATATTCCTTAAAAACTTAAAAATTTTAATAACTAATTAACTAAGTAAGTCAAATAACAACTAGTTTTTAACAATTATCTCTGGGTCATGATGCATCCTCACTATTTATTCAATTAGATTGAAATTTTTCTTCACCTTGTCATGAGGATGAACATATTAGATGGTTGGAAACGCTGACCAAATCTTGATGATGTGATTAATCCGAAAGTCATTTATTTAAATAAAAAAATTGTTTTGAAATTTTAAGATTATTATGAATTAGGATAGATATTCAAATTGAAAATATGTAGTTATTCCAAGTAATTTAAAGTATAAGTCAGAAAAAAAATTAACTCTTTAATAAAACCATATCATTGCATGAAGGATTCCTATTTATGTGTTAATATTTTGTAAACTAAGGTTAAGAAAAACATAGATATATTGTTTTTTTTAGATTTCCTCGTCGGTAATGACATCCTCATCAAATTACTAAGAATTGTGAACGAGGACCGGACATTACCCGTTCAATCCCCACAAGGCAAAACCCATACCCATCTTTGCATTATGGCCAAAGAAATTTCCATCGACCCATTACAAAAAAATTACATCTACAAAATTGTGCCAAAATTGATAGCCACAGCCGACATAATGCTAGAACACCACAAACAAGCTAGACCCGAAACCGCTATGGAGCTCGATTATATTAAGAGTGTCAACTAGAAAGCTATATGCATATACATGCGGGGACAAGTCACATCCCCCTCCTTGAATGCTAAATGCTACAGAGGTGGCGAGCTCTGCACTATACAATA
>JAXQQM020079663.1:0-15867 GCA_034641835.2 Pinus albicaulis
TTTCATATCATGTTTAAAAAGGACCTAAAATTCCGTAGACATTCATGTCTATACACTTTGGAGGTATTAAATCAAAACAGGCCCAATGCGTAGTAGTTTAAATAATCACCATGATTTAATATAGTTTGACCATACGTTAAATCGCATAGATATATGGTTCATATAGTTTGACCATACATTAATTGGCATCGATATATGGTTCATATATATATTTCTTCCACCACCTATTCATTTGTAATCGTTGTAAAAAAAGGAGCTATTGTTTTAGCTCTCGGCTCTTATATTTTTTTTTGTTTTCATATATATGTATTCAATAGTTAATTGAGTAGTGTACCTTAAATTCTAGGTTAAGTAATTTGCTATGATATTTGTTTCAAGGATTAGAGGTAGATTAAAGAATGCAATATACACTATAAATGCTATAATTGAGATAACACTTCTAAAGAGTAGAATTATTTCTTGAGCTAGCAAATCTCGAAATACATATTCTAATGTCTTTGCTTCTCTTTTATTGTACCATGTAAATTTCATTTCTGCTACAATAGTTTTCTAACGTACATATGAGGATATAATTTCACCTTTGTATATATATGTGAAACAAGTTAATATTTAATTATCTGTGGAGACTAAGTACCTTCAGATTTAAACCGTCTTTGGTTTAAAGTTTCTGTGGGTTTCTACTCTATGGATTACTGGTCTACAACTAAACAGAATCTGGAAGGTGAATCCCTTAAGATGGATTCTGTTAAATGTAGTACTAAAATCAATCATACCATTTCATTAATTTTTATATGTAGCCAATTCATACCATAATAAATCAAAATAAACAAGAATTTCAGAAACATACCACTATTGCAAATGACCAAACTCCCAAACTTAGAGTCCTCTTTGTCTCCCAGAACTCACCCCCGAGCTGAGATCACCTCCATCATAGATCAACCTCTGATCTACTTAGGAGCAGCTTATTTAAGCTCATGTTTCCCCGAAGCATGTTTCTAATTCTGCGTCCAGAATAGCAGGATGCTTTCTTTCCTGTTTAGCCTAGGCTTCCCATTTTGGGACTCTTTAAAGTTGTTTTATGCTTTTCCTCAGCTTTTCCAGCTTTTATTACCTCTTCACAACTACTTTCCTCATCATTGGGGAAATTTAGATTGCTCCTCAAAATCTAAATTAATTTCTTTCAAGGATTTTTGAAATATGGTGGGGATTTATTGCCTTATCCATCCTCATGGATTTTGGCAAGTGATCTCTAAGTCTCATCTTGGTCAATATGCACAATCATTTTATTTATTTCATAAATTTAAATAGTAAATTACATTCACACCATACTGATCCTTTGGGGTCCACTCCCCTTAGGATTAAAGTTCAAATGTCTAACTTTTTCAAATTCAACACAACAATTGGGGGTGTTACAAAAAGTTAACTTGTACCTTAAAAGGAGTCGCACACTCAAAGTGGATTTCGGATGAATATGCGTCATTGATGGGTAGGCGTCAAAGGATATGTGAAAATTTATTCATCATCATGATCCTTTGTTTCTTGAGGGCCTCCTCAAGAAATATTTTGATCATATTTCTTGCTACCTCGTCTTTATTTTCTTTGTATGAGGTTCATTGGGGTTTGGGGGTTGATATTGCAAGGTTCAATCATATTAAGACCTAACTCCTTATATCATGATCTGATTGGGGACATGCAATGAAATATTGAGAAAGAGAAGACATCTCTGATACCACTGATCTAGACTTATGCAGGAATGTAATAGAATACATAAATAAACATAAACACAAAGATGCAACATAAATAAAACTTCATTTCATTAATATTAAATAGCTAAAATATTCTTACATAAATAATGGAAATAAACTAGCTCGGGTTATGGTGTCTTATATATGAGAAGAGAGGTCATGGATACATGCCTCTCAATTGTGTTACAGTGAAAATAAACGGCCTTTTTATTATTGAACAACATGGGAAAACCCTAAAAAACCAACACCATAACCCCAGGAGACGGAACGCTAAGATTTGTGAACCGTGCTCGAGTTAGTTCGGCAGCCAACTTCCCATGGTCGTAACTTTGTCATATTATCTCCTTTTGGTGCATACGATATATCCTGAAAATAATCTCTCTAACTACTACAATTTTAGTTGGATCCCCCTACCTATAGATATCAGAATGTTGCACACCTCAAAAAAATGCCATTTAGGGTGTCAAAACTACTCTAGAAGTTCAGGACCCAAAAAACAAGAATTTTTTTTTAAATGTCGCTATAAATAAGGAAACAGAAGAAACTGACTAGAGATATATTTGGAATAGATGTGTCGCCACCCATATCCACCTGGATCACTGCATGTAGAGAATCTGAGAAAGTGGATCAAAAGCAAACAATTTAAGAAGGGATAATAGTAAAGAGCTAATTGTTGGATGTAGTAGATATATTAGAGTACAGAAGAAGAGAGTGGGTTATTATGAGTACTAGGTTGGGATTCCCATAGGAGAAGAATAAAGACATGTTATTTGAAGGAGGAGGTTGGGACAACTATGTAAAGAGGAAGAGGTGCACCAAGAGGGAGCACAACATATAATAGAGTAGAGAAGAGGACTAACCTACACTTCAACATTTAGAAGAAATTCATTTCCTGTTGGACGTATTTGTGTAGACAAATATAGTCCTTAAGCACCAAATGTTTCTTCGAATCTTCGATACCAAACTTTTTGCGGAGGGTATGGAACATATTCATCATCTAATGCACATCTTGATCCCTTTCTTGTCACAACATGGTCCATTATATGTACTTATCCTCATAGCTCCCCATCAATAATATTTTTCCTTCATTGCATATCAGAAATAATTCCAGGTGGGGGAATCTGAGAACACGAAGGATTCACTCTTGTCCTTTTCCTTATAGTGGCTTTCGCACTAATCCTTGACATGGGGGGTAGATTTGAGGAGTGCAAAAGTAATCTTTTCCCGATTGGAAAAGTCATGAACTATAAAATATCCTTATAATAGATTAAACCATCTATATATGGTGTCTGTATCTATTTAGCCTTAAAATATGGGAATTTCAAAGTTAACTTGTACCTTAAAAGGTGTGGCACCTCCAAAGTGGCTTTCAGATGAATATGTCTTGCATGGATGAAGATGTCTCATTGGTGGGTAGGCATCAAAGGATCTAGGAAAATTTATCCATCATCCTCTTCCTATATTTCTTAAGGGCCTCTCGAGCAATATTTGATATCATTTCCTACTAAAATATCATTTCCTACTAATCACCTTTAATTTATTCGACCATGGGAGGTCATTGGGGTTTGTTGTAAGGTTTATCTTGAAAAGTTTAAACAATATCGGAAGCCCTAAACACTTATACCCGAGATCTCGTTGGGGACATGCAAAAGAAATATTGAGAGAGAGGAAATTTGCTTTCACATTACCCGCGATCTATATTTATGCAAGAATGAAATAAAATACAGAAATAAACATAAACATAGAGATGCACTAGGAATAACACTTCATTTCGTTAATATCAAATACTAAAAAATGCTTATAGACAGAATGGAAAAAAAACTGGCTCGGGTGATGGTATATTATCTCTGAGAAAATATGTGGTGGTGTTTTGGTCCGAAAGGACCGGTCACTTCACCACCTATTCTAAATGAGGTTCCCTTGTCTCTCGTTATCGATAAAATGCATTAGGGAGCATAACCCCACATCTAGGAAGGGAATAGGTTATACCCTCATCTCCTCTTGATCTTCGGGTTCCTTATTTTGGATCTTAGTGATCATAATGGTGGCACTAGTCTCTACATCAATAATATTCTTCCCCTTTTCATTCACATTATTGGGTTCTAACTCAAACTCATAACATGCATCTAATTCAGAATCCTTGAGCTCAACCACCAGTGGCAGATTGGATTGATGGTCACTTTTGTTATGAGATAATCTCTTATGGAACTCACACCACTTCACCATGTTCATCTTTGACTTTGTGGTGTTTTTCTTCACTTTCTTCTTGGCCGGGTTGTCATGGGCCTCCCCACCTTAGCATTCTCTTTTCCTCTACAGTTTGGGGGTGCCTTTCTATTTCTTCTAATTCATAGATCCAATGTCTCACTTCTTCTATTTGAATTTCTTCTCAATCCAAGAAGCATATCTGTATTCTGCAGCAAGGGAGGAGATGATGAGGAACTCCATTACCTCCTGAATGTATATGTGCAAATAGTTGTAGTAACTAAGCACCAAATATTTCTCTGAATATTTGATACCCAACATTGTGTGTAGGGTATGGAACATATTCATAAGCGCATGAACATATTTATCCCTTTGCTTCCACAATGTACTACATTATTTGTACTTGTCCTAATATCTCCACATGGGGTAATATTGTTCCTTGATTGCATATCAGAAATAATTCTCAGTTGGCGGAGCTGAGAACAGAAAGGATTCCATCCCACCCTTTTTCTCACAATGGGTTTCTCACTAGTCCTTGACATAGGGAGTGCATTTGAGGAGTGAAAATGTAATATTTCACCGATTCAAAAAGTGATGGACTGAAAAATATCCTTCTAATATATTCATTCATATATCTCCGATGTTTGCATCTATTTAGCCCTAAAATATGGGAGTTTCAAAGTTAACATGTACCTTAAAAGGAGTGGCACCTAAAAAATGAATTTCAGATGAATATTCATCGTCGTTGGGTAGGCGTAGAAGGATCTGGGAAATGTTATCCATCATCATGTTCCTTTGTTTCTTGAGGGCCTGTTAGCTAGTCTTTATTTTATTTTACCATGGGAGTTCATTGGGGTTTTCAAGGATGACCTTGCAAAGGTTTAATCATATCGACCCTAACTACTTATACCCAGATCTCGTTGGGGACATTAAAATAAATATTGAGAAAGAGGAGACCTCTATGATACCACTGCTTCAGATTTATGCAGGAAAATGATATAATACATAAATAAAAATAAGAGAAAAGATGTATAATAAATAAAACTTCACTTCATTAATATTAAATAACTGAAATATGCTTACAAACATAATGGGAAAAAACTAGCTTGGGTGATGGTATATTATCTCTGATAAGAGTGGTAATTGTTACATGCCTCTCAATTGTGTTACAATGAACCTCAAGGGCCATTTTATTATTTAGAAACATGGGAAAACCATAAACAACCAAAACCATAACCCCAAGATATGAAATGCCAAGTGTTTGTGGGCCTCGTTGGGGTTAGTTTGGCATCCAACTTCTTGGAGTCGTAACTTGGTTCTATTATCTCCTTTTGTTACCAATGATATATCTTCGAAACGATCTCCTAGAGTACTACAAGTTTTGTCACAGGCCCATGCCTATGGCTATGGGCCTCTTGCACACCTAAAAAAACAGCATTTAGGGTGTCAAAACTGCTCCTAAAGTCCAAGACCCAAAAAATTACAAAAAATAGTAAATATTTCTATAAATAAGGAAACATAAGAAACTGAATCGAGGTCTAGTAGGAATACATGGGTCACCACCTATATCCACTTGGATTATTGCATGTAGATAATCCCATAAAATGAAACAAAAAAAAAAAAACATTCTATGAAGGGATAACAATAAAGAGCTAATTGTAGGATGGAAAAGAGATATTAGAGTAGAGAACAAGAGAGTGAGGTCTTATTAGTAGGAGGGTGGGATTCCAATAGGATAATAATATATACATGGTATTGCAAGGAGG
Source organism: Pinus albicaulis (assembly GCA_034641835.2). Classification (NCBI taxonomy): domain Eukaryota; kingdom Viridiplantae; phylum Streptophyta; class Pinopsida; order Pinales; family Pinaceae; genus Pinus; species Pinus albicaulis. The sequence goes on from JAXQQM020079663.1 coordinate 5,717, forward strand.
ATATTGGGACACATATATAAATAGGAAGAGGTGCACTAAGAGGGAAGTCAACGTAGAGTTGAGTAGAGGAGAGTAATAATTTGCACTTCAAAATATAGACGAACTCAATTTCCTCTTGGATGTATCTCTACAAACAATTGTAGTACATAAGCACCAAATGTTTCTCTGAATATTTGATACACAACTTTATACGTAGTTTATGGAAGAGATTTGTCATCTCATGCACATCTTGATCCCTTTGCTACTGCAACATATTACATTGTATGTAGTTATCCTCATAGCTCCCCATTGATAACATTGTTACTTGATGGCATCTCAGAAATAATTCCATGTGGGGGAAGCCGAGAACACAGAAGATTTCCTCTCATCCTTTTTCTCACAGTAGCTTTCTCACTATTCCTTGACATGGGGGTTAGATTTAAGGAGTGAAAAAGCAATATTTTCCCGAATGGAAAAGTCGTTACCTATAAAATATACTTCTAATAGATTCAACCATCTATCTACGGTGTCTGCATCTATTTGGCCCTAAAATATGGCAATGTAGAAGTTAAATTGTACCTTAAAAGGCATAACACATCCAAAGTATCTTTCAGATGAATATGCCTCGTCAGTGGGTAGGAATCAAAGGATCTGGGTAAATTTATCCGTTATCATGTTCCTATGTTTCCTGAGAGCCTCCTCGAGCAATGTTTTGATAGGATTTCCTCCTACCTCATCTTTCATTTCTTCTGCCATGGTAGTTCATGGGGGTTTGCTATAAGGCCGATCTTGCAAAGATTGAACCATATTGAGCCCTAAATCTTTATAATCTAATCTTGTTTGAGACATCAAAAGAATTATTAAGAAAGAGGAAGTTTGCTTTGATACGATTTATCAATAATTATACACGAATTTAATAAAATACATAAATACATATAAACATAGAGTCGATATAGCATAAATAAAACTTTATTTCATTAATATTAAATAACTAAAGTATTCTTACATACGATATGGAAATAAAGTAGCTTGGATCCAGAGGGCTACGGCCCTTTCCAGACTCTATCTAAGATTGCAAGATAAATGCACCAAGTGGTATAGAACTAGAATGCTCAAAAATAACAATAGACATGTAATATAAAGAGAATAAAGAAACTACGGCAACAATGGAAACTATGGCAACTCAACCAGAAAACATATAGAGAAAATCATGAGCCATTTTATTAATCTGAGAAATGAAATGGAGTAAAATAGGGTAATATTGCACAAGGAAAGTGAGAAAACACTCTAAGAGAATACCAAAAATGGCTACTCTAGGAACTGCATCCCAGCTACTGGAAAAATTTCATGTTCTTGCTACTATTTAGACGGCCCGAAGATTAGGGGTTGATCCCCTTGCCAGAATGAGCTGAAAATCAGAAAACCTCCTCTCCTCAACAACCCAGACAAGATCTGCAAACCATTCCAAGAATGTCCAACCCCTGAACACACCAGAAATTTCCTCCCCAGTGAATTACGCTGGCCTCCAAGGGACAGCGCAGTAGCTGGATAGAAACAACTGCAAAACTACTAGAAACTCCGCCAAAACCCACCGACAGGCAAAGGCTAACTCTCTGCTCGAAATCCTGGAAAAATATCCTGCAGAAACACCCAAACCAAAGCTCTACCACAAGGGACTACGTCCTCTCTCCCAGTGACTGCACAGTCTCTCTAAGCTTCAGCTCTGCAACAACCCAAACAACAAAACAACTTGCAAAATGCAAGAAAAAAAACCTTGCCTGAGCAGGCACTCAAAGTCCCCTGGGGCTAAGGGTGAGATCTCCACACGGAGACACTCAGTGCACTAAATAGTGCTGCAGACAGGCTAAACATCCGACATGCGAAAGAAGACCAAAGTCTCACTCTAAAATCAACAAATCCAGAATGATCCAAATGAGGAGGCTCCTCCATCTTTTATAGCATTGGTTTCCCTCCAAAACCAACGTACTCTCTCTCTCCTCCACATCCTTATCCTTATCTGTGCAGAATTTTCTAGAGTGCATGTAGGCCCCCCTTGGCTCTCCCCCCTTAAGTTACAACGTTGTGCTACTAGGAAGGTGTTTTATTCCACTAAAGTGAGTTAGACCCCCCTTTACTCACTTTTTTATTTATCTACAAACCACATACGGAAAAACTATACAAAGTCGAATATTCCAATTAGCTGTCGCTAATTAGGAATATTATAGTCCCCCCTCGGAAAAATGTTGCTTTCCCTCAAGCAACTGAAATGATGGATGCTGTAGAATTTTCTCGCTCTCCCAAGTGGCATCCTCATCCGGCAAATTCTTCCACCTCACCAAGAATTCCCGGACCGTCCTGCTCTGTAACCGCCTCTCCCTGGTATCAATAATGGCCTCTGGCTACAACACCAAGTGCCCCTCATCATCTCTAGGCGGTAGCTCTTCCGTCACTGTCACCTGTTGTCCCAACGCCTTCTTCAGCCATGATACATGGAAAATGTTGTGGATCTTGCTGCCTTGCGGAAACTCCAACTCGTATGCAACCTGCCCAATCCTGCGTATCACTCTGTATGGCCCGTAGAAACGCGGCTTGAGATTTTCAACTCCCTTCTGCTTTAGCGATGAATATCAGTATGGTTGTAAGCATAGGTATACCAAGTCCCCTACCTTGAACTGTCACTCCACCCGACCTCTATCGGCATACAACTTCTACTGGTTCTATGCTGTAGCCATGTTGTCCTTGAGAGCTCAGAGGATATCCTGACTCTCTTGGATCCACATCTTGGCTCTAGGAGCCTTACTCACACCGAACATCAGATCAGCAAATGACAAAGGATGGTACCCATACAAAGCGTAGAATGGTGACATCCCAATAGACATGTGATGTGTCGAGTTGTAGCAGTACTCCCCCAAGTGCAACCATCTCAACCATGCTCGCTACTTCCCATTGACATAGTTACACAAGTAGCCTTCTAGCCACTTGTTAACTATCTCCATTTGTCCATCCGTCTGTGGGTGGTAATTGGTGCTCGGTGTCAACTCCGTCCCCACTAGCCGTAAAAGCTCCTGCCAAAATCCGCCCATGAAGCGGCTATCCCTGTCACTGATGATGGTCTTGGGAAGACCATGCAATCTAAAAATATCCCGGAAGAACATCTTGACCACCTGTGTTGCTGTGTAATGTGCGGATATGGCAAATAAGTGCGCATACTTTGTCAAGCGATCAACGACGACAAAGATACAATCCTTGCCATGCACCATGGGAAATCCTGTGATGAAATCCATCGATATGCTCTCCCACTTTCCCTCTGGAATAGGAAGAGGCTGCAACATTCCTGCGGGATGGCTCATCTCACCTTTGTTCCTCTAACAAACATCGCACTCCGTGATGTGCTGCATTACATCCTCCTTGAGGCCCTTCCATGAGAACCTCTCTCTAATGTCCCTGTAGGTTTTGGTAAACCCCTGATGGCCTGCCAATGGCGAATCATGTGATGCCTAGACTATCTTCTTCTTAAGATGAGATCCCTCAGTCAAGAATATCCTGTCCCTGTAATAGATGATTTCATCGACCACCCTGTACCGATCATCCACCACCTGCCCATCCGGCACCTCACATGCAAACCTGTCCTTGGAGTACTCAACTAAAAGTCGAGCCCTCCAATCTGCATCCAAGCTCATAAGATATAACGTGGCTGGTCTACATGAAAGAGCATCTGCTACCACTTTATTCTTACCCTTGACATACTCAATGTCAAAATCATACACTTGGATCTTACTGGTCCACTTCTGCTGCCTCTCCTGTAGCTGCTTCTGCTCCAAAAAGAACCTGAAGCTGTTGTGGTCAGTCATCACCCTGAATCTGTTTCCCACCAGATACTGCCGGAATTTTTCCAATGCATGCATGATGGCCAACATCTCCTTGTCGTAAATAGGATACAACCTCTCATACGGAAGGAGTTTCCGACTCTCAAAAGCTATAGGGTGTCCCCCCTGCATCAATACTGCGCCGATCCCCTCTCTCGACGCATCACACTCTAAGAAAAATGGCTGCGTAAAATCCGGCAACATAAGCACAGGGCAGGTACTCATCACCTCCTTAAGCCTATCAAAGGCTTGCTGCGTTGTATCTGTCCAACTGAATGCCCCTTTCTTCGTCAGATCTGTAAGGGGTGCAGCAAGCTGTGAGAACCCTTTGACGAACTTCTTGTAATAGGCACATATCCCAATGAACCCTTGAAGTTCAGTCACATTCTTCGGCTCTGGCCAATCTCTGATGGCTCTAATATTCTCCTCGTGGACCCTCACTCTATCCACTCCAATGATGTGACCCAAATACAGCATCTCTGTCATCCCAAACTCACACTTGGAGAGCTTAGCATAAAACTGTTGCTCTTCCAAGATGCGTAGTACTGCCTCGATATGCTGGAGATGCTCCTCCCACGACCTGCTGTATATGAGTATGTCATCAAAGAAAACCAACACAAACTTCTTCAGATGACTGCGGAAGATATGGTTCATACATGACTAAAAGGTGGCTGGTGCATTGGTCAGTCCAAAAGGCATAACCAAAAACTCAAAGTGCCCATAATGGCACCTAAAGGCGGTCTTGGGAATGTCCTGTTCCCTCACGCGAATCTGGTGGTACCCTTATCTCAAATCAATCTTTGAGAAGAACTTAGCTCCTCTCAGCTCATCCATCAGCTCATCGATCCTGGGTATAGGGTACCTATTCTTCAGAGTCTTCTTATTTAGGGCCCTATAGTCAACGCACATCCTCAAAGTACCGTCCTTCTTCTTCACTAGCACCACAGAAGAAGCAGACGGACTTGTGCTCGGTCTGATGTGTCTAAGAGCCAACAACTCCTAGATGGCCCACTCAATCTCATCCCGATAGGCTTTGGGATGCCTATAGGGTGTATTGATCACTGCCTGGATTCCCTACTCCAGCTCGATGGTATGCTCAAACCCTCTATCTGGTGGCCGACCTTGTGGTATATCCCCAAACACCACCTCATGTCTGTCAAGGATGGCCTATATCTTTGGATGAACTGCTCGACCGGTGGTCTTTGCCTCTGATGCTTGCAACTCAACTGCCCACTCTATGTCACCCTTCCGGAAGACTGCCTCCATCTAGTGTGCCGACACTATCTGAGGTGGGTAAGTATGCATCCCGCGGATCTTCTCATGCTTCCCATTATTCTTGTCATCCCACTCCATCTCTAAGGCCTCCCAATCTATGGTGACCTTCCCCAGCGTAATCAGCCACTGAACACCTAGTACCACATTGTTATCTAGTATGTTGACCATGAAAAAGTGATCAGTCACGGTGTAAGTACCCATCGTCACTGCTAACTCTGGAACATACTGGGCACACTGCATCGTGTAGGCCCCTGGGACCAATACTGAAAATCCATCAAAACTCTCAGTCGATATACCCCATCGCTCAACCATATATGCATCAATAAAGTTGTGGGTTGCCCCACTATCGACCAAGACTGATACTCGCTGGCCACGTATTTTCCCATGTACGCGCAATGTCAAATACTTAGGAACTCCTCGTAAAGCTGCAAGGGCCCCTTCTGTAGGTGCAAAGGCTACACCTCCCGTCCCTAGAGGTGGAGGCGGCAACTGATCCTGGGCCATGTGACTATCTCCTACCTCCTCATCATCCTCCTCATCCTCTTCCCTGCTCTCATCGGAGAAGACCTCAATAAAGTGTGCTTTGCCAGCAGCACAACTATGCCCTGGTGCCCACGACTCCTGACATGTGAAGCATAGTCGCTTCTTCCTCAACTCCCTCTTGGCCTCATCATCTACCCGTGCCCATCCTAGATTCCCCTTTGGAGGAGGAACCCTCACATCCTTCCCCTTCGGCTGGGTACCCTGTTTCTGGGGGTAAGGTGTCTGCGTCCTGTGTAATTGTAACACCCCCAATTTCTGTGTTGAATTTTTAAAAGTTAGACATTTGAATTTTAATCCTAAGGGGGTGGACCCCAAGGGATGACTATGGTGTGAATGTATTTACATATTTTATTTGAGGAAATAAATAAAATGATTGTGCAAGTTGACCAAAAAGAGAACTAGAGATCACTTGCCAAATCCATGAGGATGGATAAGGCAACAAATCCCCAAAAATCTTTCAAAAAATCCTTGAAAGAAATTTATTTAGATTTGAGGAGGAATCTAAATTTTCCCCAATGAAGAGGAGTAGTTGGGAAGAGGTGAGAAAAAGTTGGAAAAGGCGAAAAAAAGCTTAAAGCGGCTTTAAAGAATCCCAAGATGGAAAGCCTAGGCTAAATAGGAAAGAAAGCATCCTGCTATTCTGGACGTAGAATTAGAAACATGCTTTGGGGAATTATGAGCTTAAATAAGCTGCTCCTAGGCAGATCAAAGGTTGATCTGTTCAAGGAGGTGATCTCTGCTCGGGGGTGAATCCTCGGAGATAAAGAGGATTCTAAGGTTGGGAGGTTGGTCACTTGCAAACTGTGGTATGTTCTAAATTGATTGTGATTTTGAGTTATTATGGTATGAATTGGCTACATATAAAAATTAATTAAATGGAATGATTGATTAGTACTACATTTAACATAACCCTTCCTAAGGTATTCACCTTCTAGGTTCTGTTTAGTTGTAGACCAGAATTCTATGAGGTAGAAACTACAGAACCTCTAAACCCAGGTTGGTTTAAATCTGAAGTTTCTTAGTTCTCATAGATAATCAAATATTATTTGTCTCCTGTAGATACTAATGGGATATTTTATGCTCTTCTGAATATTAGAAAAATACTATAACAGTAATGAAATCTGTATGAAACATAACCGAAAGAAAGGAAGCAACTATAAAAACAACTTTTCCTCCATGCTCTATGAGTACTTTAAACATTTCTAAGTCTATAGATAGCATGTTATCATTTCCTTGTATTTCTTGAGAATTAGTAGCTTAGCAAATCACTTGCACTACACTTAATATTACCTATATAAGCCCCATGAAATACCTATATTATATTTGAAACCAAATTTAAAAGGATTCTGAGTAGTTGAAATCTTATTTCATCACAAGAAAATCTAACCAAAGAATGGTTATACTATTCCTAATTACTATGGAATATTTTGTATGTCAACTTTATTTATAAACCTTGAATTCCGCATTAGGGTAAGAGAGTTAATGTAGATTCAACGTAACTCATCAATATAACTATCGATTCCTATATTATATATGCATGAAAAAAAAAGAAATTGAATAAGCCGAAGGTATATATACAGGTAAATAGGCATCGAATAGCCACCAATTGGGGGACGGTTAAATTCGATTACGACCTATTTAAATATATACCTATGAGTGAGGCTATGCGCTCCAAAAAAAATAAAATTAAAACTGTTATGAGTCAACAATGCATGTTAGAAGTATCCGGATAGGGTCATATACGAGTCACGTATATTGGGAAATAAATGATATAAGAAGAGTGCCGATATTCAAAGGTCATTAAAAACACAAGTAGGCATATTTTTAAAAGTCAAATGAAATCGACACGACTCTGAAACCAAACAATTTCAGATACATATGGAGGAAGTCGACATTTAACCTGTCGCGAGATTCCTTTATCAAATTTGAACGAGTGGATTCGACTGGTAACACCTGCAAGAATTATAATGTCAGATTATAAAACAGGTAACTCTCGGAAAGAAATAATAATAAGCAAAAATTAAAACTAGGTTCAGAAATAGAGTTATATAAATGACCGCAACTCTAAATATGGAAGTTCGGCCAAGCTGGGGTCAACAGAAAGTTTTATTTAAAACATACTAGTAGGTAAATACACGTACAAAGGTGGCGACAGTGCAGGGTTATGGTTATTACATAGACAGAACCCTGTCATAAACTTGTGCTTCCGTAGAAAGGGCAGACCAACGAGTAACACTGCGTGCGGTTTCTCTGTAGCAATAGGGCGTAACTTATGCCGGCCAAGTTTAAGAAATATAATAAATCGAAAGAAAAACGATAAAACTGAGTTCGTTCTACGTCCAAGATTCTTTCGACACACCACTGTAAAGGGATAGGGTCGAACCTGCGTTTCACACCTGCGTAGACAATTAGGAGCAGAACAAATTTAGAATCACAGTTAATCGACCAACGTTGTCATCCATTAAACAACATGACTCTTCAATAATAAATTCTCGTAGGATAATATAAAAACTCATGAGATGAGGGGGGTGCACTTAGCTATTCATAAGATAACTATTAAGAACATTCTCTGATATCAGAAGCGTAAAGTTCTGGGAAACGCTCCCTAAATAATATGCAGCAATATGAAAGAAAATCATAGGTTACCCTCTTACTACCGAGAGATGTGAGAACGATTATGATCGTTGCAACTCTGCAACACAGGACGCGCGCCGAGTTAGAGGACCATTCTGCCTCCGTGAGTATGCGCAAGTCCTGGCATATTAAACCTTGGTTTCGCCACTCCTCAGAGAGCAAGTAAGGCCGAATAAAGGAATTGAAATCCCAGGGAAGAGGGTCGGGTTTAAAAAGGATAACCGAAACCCTAACCCTATCTGCAGTAGCCGCATTGTAAGAGCGCTACAACTCTGGAGCCTAGATTCAGATACAAAAAACCCTAATACGCGCCAATAGTATACGTAAATCTTCTATACGTTAACCTCGCAGGACTGTTCAACCCGGCATGTGAGGCGTGCCTTTGGCCATCCATAAACCTGATCTGATGTGAGACATGAAGTACCTAATACAGAGGAAAACGCCGTCTGTCGCCGACTCTGGTACCCCAACTGAACATTCCAGCTCATTCATCGATCTCAGAAAAAGGAAAACCCTACGGTTTACACTGGCGTTCCCTGGAGTTGGTACCTGCAAAGATCATGGCGCGGGGAAAATAATCGGTAGTAATACGCTAACTGAAACCACTATGACACCTACACAGCCACCATAATTCACGCAAGGTTTGTCAGTCGTTTATCATAATGCATTACGCCAACTCGACTTACCAGCACTCCAAGTAGGTGGCGGAAAATCATTACCAAACCAACTCTCTGCGATTCGAGATTTTAAAGAAATGCAATCTTGATACATAACACTACTGTCCGAAGTATAGATATAAATCCACCCTGTCTAATGAGATGGTTTGCCATCTTATGGAACGACACGACCGGAAAGATTATTACAAACACTATTCAATAATTTCATATGCGTCTATGGGTCGGCTTATGTACTGTTCGTGCGTGGAATGAATTCGTAGGTATAATGGATTATGGGGGAGTTCGCATATACCGATATAGATATATAAAAATAAATATATATATACCATGATATATAGGTGGCATATCATAAACGCACTTTATAAATGATCATGGGTAAAATAATGTCGGCCTACATATATGGGTATAGTGTATATAATTGCATAGATCAATCTTGGTCGATATGTGGAAATTAACATAAAGGGTTTTTTTTTAAATGGTAAGGGTGTGATATTGAGTATATATATAGACCTATATATATAATTTTATATATAGGTAATGGTTGTAAAGTAGCTCTTTAATCTGATCTAATGTATTCCACTTTAGTGGCGTTAATCAGTGCATGTTGAAATTGAAGACCTATCATAGGGGTCTAGTTGAAAATTTCAGAAGTGGAAAAGTTGATAGTAGAGATTGAATACTTGTCAAAACAAGGAAAAAAAAATATTGTAGACAGTATGAAAAGTGGAGGTATGACTATATATATATATGCACATAAAAATTGTATATTGATGACAAGACATGCAAATGGTATATGGGGAATAGGTTAATATAAGTGGACTATGTAAATGTTGTATAAGAGTATTACGGCATGAGATAAACATATATAATGATAGATAGTTGTATGAGGAATAGGAATATGGGTGAAGAGGTGTACTTCACATATAAATAGGTGTGGAGGTTATAAATGATCCAAAGGAGATGGTTGGTCAATGTATGTTGGACATATAGGTCATATAAAGATATATATATATATATATTTATATATGTAAGTCATATATATATATATATATATATATATATATATATATATATATATATATATAAATATATATTCCCAGAAAAACGTGGGGATTACAGGTGTGTTAGACAATAAAAAAAAAAAAAAAAAAATTTCCCCAAACTGGAGGTGTGACAG
>JAXQQM020084839.1:0-26828 GCA_034641835.2 Pinus albicaulis
TATTATTTATTTACTTATATTTTAATATTATATATTTTATTTATTTATTAATATTATTTAATTATTATTAGGGGCCATTACATCATTAAAATGACTTCTTAAGGTCACTCATGTCTTAAAATTAAATATCAAAATATTCATCTTAACAATTAAGCAAATTTGATTTGTTGTTTTGTAACTAGTGAAGTTGAGGATTGAGATACAACTTCATACCCGTTAATAAACCCTATCTCACCATTGATATTGAGGTCCAAAAACACAAACATATGTGCAAGGGTTCCAAATACTTTATGTGCAAATTAAAAGTTTCAAAAAGGTTTTTATTATCAAAGAAATGACTTTATGTATGATGAGTCCATTTTACACATTGTTTGAATAGTCACAATCTTTTAAACAAAAAGTTAAATAAAATTGAACCTTTCCTCCCAAAAGAAGATTTCCAATTGGATTTGGAACCTAACTTTGAATATTTGTAGAAAATTTCTTATAACAATGTACATATAGAAAAAATTAGCATTTAGTGCATGAAATATGCAACAACAAATTGGTCACAACCAATGCCATGTTTTGTCTTGCTAGAAATCCTTGAATTATTATTCGTTTTAATAGTGAGATGAAACTAAATCTTGAAAAATAAAGAAGTAACTATGCACTTTGCATATGGATCAAATCAAATGGCTATGAACATGACAACTTTTTGAAGAAAAATCTAGCCAACTTATTATAGTCTTTTATTAGGTTCATAGTGACTTCCAAATACCATTAACTCTAGCATTAGCTAACCATCTAAAGGGCTAACGTTATTAATGTTGGATTGAATGGTTACACTCTATTCATCACTTCAAGATATATTTTTTTGGCACTTATGGCCTTTTTTCATACTTAAGTATCTTATCTTTGAATATTCATGTAATAATTACTTTCTCTTCTCATGAACTTCCATACATAATAGAGAAAAACAATGCCCTCAAGGAAGCCAATACTATTATAGAATTGTAGAACTTGTCTTACATGCACATAAAGTTTCTTTTGAAAACATCTATATATCCCTTTCCTTATCTATGATTCTCCTATACCATCTCCATCTTGGCTCACTGATGATAACCTTTAGATGTACTCAATCCTATATGAGAAATTTGGATTTGTTTTCCCCCTGCAAGTTCCATACCTTTGCTACACAATATATTTATTTTTGTGGATTTCCCCTTTGCTTGATTTTCATTCTAAATCACCATAAAGTGCTTAATGATGTGCAAGTTTGAATAATTCCTAATGAACATATTATATAGGGCTTGGGGGATATTGGTCCTTTCTAGGGACTTTAATATTTAATCTCCTCCCCTTTTGATAACTGGTAACAAGTATTATGCAATGAAATATTTGATGGTGGAGTATTATATCAATGGTGAGAAAATCAAATTTGATAAATACGTGAAAATTTCTAACTTGAAATTCTACTGCAGAAACTGATTTATTTCTCCTACTTATTTTCCATAATAAGTTTTTTACAAAAACCTTCAGTAAACAACAAAATAAATTGTACTGCAGCTATCACATAATTTCATAGAGAAAAGAATAGTGAAATGAAAGCACAAGAATTAATCACATCAACACAGTTATTTTTGGACAATGATCCTCGGAAAAACCAAATCCAGCAGTGCAACATATGAGTGTTTACTTATTATTCTACAACAACAATCTCTTTACAAGGAATGATTTGCAGAATCATGGAGTCTTTTTTTTTTTAAACACCTAAGATAGTTTTATTTCAATCACTGAAGAAATTTTGACACCCTAGGTACCCCCTAGCCTCCACTGCGTCACCTCTGCGTCCTCTTCTACGTGAGGACTACGTCCTGTGCTGCACTGTCTCTCTGCATTGTCCCTCTGCACTATCTCTCTGCTGCTCTACGTCCCTCCTTCTATGACTCTAACTATTGTTGATACCCTCCTTTTCCTTCACCCTACAACTTTCCATCTTAAATCGAACTCTTTCTCTTAGAGTATCGACTTCCCTCGGGTTAGTGAGTATTTTCCCGATGTATCTCCAACTGTCCCTCAAGTCTTCATTTATAATTTTCCTCTTGATATATCAATGGTTGTCATCAAATATCTAATGAATGGCTAAGATTAAAACATACTTGATCCTCATCTCTTAGAATCTTCTCACCCATATTTATATTAATTCCCTTTAATTGTTTTAATTTCCTAAGTTTTAACTTAGGAGTCAATAAAATAATTAATTATTTTCATATAATGCACTCCGAGTGGAATTTATCCAAATGACTTCCGAGTCTTGGAGATCTCATGTATTCTATCCCCTCCACAAAATTTTGGAGCTAGAGCACATTCGATGCTACCAAAAAATCAACACTCCCTCTTAGCAAGGAATGTGCTCCAGCAATACTTTCCACAAGAAGCATCACCATGATCCACGACATCGTTCCTCTACGTTTTTGATGAACGGTCTGCTGCCCTTCATCTACTATGCTATTGCTGACACTGTACTAATGCCCATGACACCACTATTGTCATTGTTGCATATGTACTGCAACTCCCTCTTAAGTACTGCACTATTTTTTTATGCTACTGAAACATATTCTCAATCATCCCTAAATTCTCCCTGAAATAAACAAACTTTTTTCTTCCTAGAGCCTTATTGAGGATGTCTTCCACCTATTCTCCTGTCAGAGTGTACTGTAACTATACTGCACCCTGCTGGACACAATATTTGATAAAATGGCACTTGATGTTAATGTGCTTCGACCAATCATGAAAAACCAGATTCCTAGAGAGCTTGATGCAACTTTGATTATCACATAAAATGTTGGTCGCTTACATCCTCCTCCTGAATAGATTCACAAGCAACTTTCTAAGCCATATGGATTCACATGATGTTGTGTTGGCTGCCATATATTGTGCTTCAACTGAGCTCAGTGCTATGGACTTCTATTTTCTACTGCACTAGGAGTTCATTCCTGATCCAATGTTAAAACAATACCCAATGGTACTCTTCCGATCTACCGAACTTCCAGCCCAATCTGCGCCAGTAAACCCACTCAGTTTGATGTCATTGCCTCGGGTGTACTTTAATCCATGCTCGACTATTCCTCGTATATATCTAAGAACATGCTTGGTTGCTGCCCAGTGCACCCTCTTGGGTTCCACCATGAACTAACTGAGGGTGTTGACTGTGTAAAAAATGTCTGCCCTGGTGTTGACCAAATACATCAAGGACACTATGAGTTGTTCGTACAAGGTGGGATCTACTTCTTTATCTTCAAACGCATCAATCTTCTTCCAGTTGGTAATCATTCGGGTAGCCATGGGCCTACAGCCCTGCATCTTGAACCTCTTTAGAATTTCTATAGCATATCTCCCTTGTTCAAGGAAGATTTCACCCTTTTGCTGCCAAACTTCCAACCCTAGAAAATAATGCATCAGTTCAAAATCCTTCATTCACGGCCGGGTCACATTATTTGGGCTTTCCTTGCAATCATGATGAGCCTAGATGAACATGTCGAGAATAGGTCATATACATATATCTGGTCAGGGAATATTATGTTGTCATATAGTAAATGTTAGGATCTGTTAAACACACACATGGTGTATGAGGAAAGATAAACACACACAACACACACAATAGAAAGATAGGCATTCGTTGCATCTTTATTACACATAGATGTACATTTATAATACAATGGTTTGACTCTTGGATTCATCTTCCAAGGTCACTTGGAATCCTTTGTGACTTTTCGCCTTCCACACCTACACATGGAGGATTAGGTGTTCAACATTCCCCCCCTTAATCCGAAGGGGTATGTGTGAGTCCAAGAAGAGAGTTGTAATAGAAATCTGCAAAGTATGCATGGAAACACTTAGGTTGAATCAACTCTCTGAAATGTTGTCATAAAGAGGTGGTTTAAGGATGACCACCAACACTGGAACGCAACGCTCACTAGCACATTTTGGCCCATTTTCCGATGGCCAATTCGTCATTATTCCGACACATAGGCGTCGCAAGAGCGACAGTTTGAGGCCGGGCAAAACGTGGTTAGCCATTACGTCACAATTCCGACACTTCAATAAAGTGTCAGAAGAGCGACACTATTTCTGACGTTTCCAAACAATTGTCGCTCTTCCGACGTTTCCCAAACCGTCACTCTTTTGATGTTTTACAAGGCATCGCTCTTCCGACGTCCTCCCAATCGTCTCTCTTCCGACGTTTGTAAACTGTTTCAATTTTGACGATATGTGGTCTGACGTTTTGAAAGTCGCTCTTCCGACGCTTATGTAACATCGCTAATCCGACAAAAAGGAAAAGATATTTAAAAAAGGACACATCGCTCTTCTGACGTGTTAGGTGTTGGTCTTCCGACGAACAGGTAAAAATATTTTAAAACGAAACGTCACTCTTGCGACGTGTATGGCATCGGGCTTCTAACGAAAGAGTAAAAATAGTAAAAAAATGGAAGGCATGCGCCAGCGTTTGGGTCAAATATTTTAAAAAAAGTATAGTTGGTCTTGGAAGTACAAGGCTAAAATATTTTTAAAAAAATTAAAACAATCGTGTAACATATATAAACTTCATAGAGAACTATAGATGCCAAAGCGATGCCAATTCAACCATACTTTTGAAGGAAGCCAGTTCTAAAACGAAGGACCTTATGGAATATATATGAAATTAATGATATCAGTAAATATGTGGAGAATGGATGTGGAGAGCTCTGGATGCAGAGGTGTCTGATTATTGGCACCTGCTCTGATTTGTTTACTCTAGTTACTATCTTCATGTGAAATTACACAGTTACGCTGTGAATAATAACTCAGATGCCAAAGAGATTCCAACCCATCGTGTCACAGGAACAAGTGAAACTTTGCATATTATATTAGTCACTATAATGGTGCCAACCAAATACAATGAGCATTAAATTCCTCGTGTCTCCACAAAGGCATATGAATGATTGGGTGTGCATACAAAACCCACAGAGCACTAGCTATGTGAATCATCATACCAGAGATCGAGCACTGTATAAATTCAATGTTCCATGGTGTACTTATCGGATTATAGTTAGTCTTGGATTGCATTACTGAGAGTGATATAATGTGTCATCCTACTGATATCACCGAGCCATTGTTATCTATTATCTAACTGTGACTTACTGTGTGAAGTTATCATATACAAATTATTATCATCACGCAAATGTGAGCCACAAAAATTTACAGCATGCCACTGTTACATAGGATGAAGATCCAAAACACATCGAGCCTTTGCAATGTCATCAAACAATGCAACAGATATTGAAATTTTATACAAATTTATCACCCTGTAGTGAGAGTGATCTCAGCGATCCTCACGTGAGCTAATTAAATAGTAGAGTGAGCTTTTGTTGAACCACACAGAGGTATGTTCGATCCCCGAGGCATCACAGAAAATAGGATCCAAGGTTTGTATAAGCCACAATCCATGCAAAACATGTTCATCAAGCCTTTGTTGACCATTGCAAGCTTTGAAAAATTATTTACGAGATTTTGAACATAAGAACGAGCCATTGTAATCTACAGGTGCGAGTGTCACTTTAGATATATACATATAATCCATAGAGAATTGAAGCGATATATTATTCATATGCGAGTTTCTATTAAGCCACAAAGACAGTATTGAAACACTATGATGTCACAGAATATATTCATATTAACCACTTAGAAGAGCAGTCGAGCCACAAGAATAAACCTTCGCATCACAATAGATATCATGGTTTTACACTAAAATATTTAAAAAAAAATAAAAAATGCTGTTAGTAACATATATAAACTTCACGAGAGAACTATAGATGCCAAGCGGTGATTCGGCTAGACTTTTGAAGGAAGCCAATTCTAAAACGAAGGACTGTATAGATTATATATGAAATTAATGATATCGGTGAATATTTGGAGGATGGATGCGGAGAGCTCTGAATGCAGAGGTGTATGCGATTATTGCTTTTAGCCTACTGATTTTTTTACTCTGGTTACTATCTTCATATGAAATTACACAGTTACACTGTGAATAATAACTCATATGCCAAAGTGATTCCAACCCATTGTGTCACAGGAACGAGTGCAAAATTTGCATATTATATTAGTCATTGTAATGGTGCCAACCAAATACAATGAGCATTAAATTCCTCGTGTCTCCACAAAGGCATACGAACGATTGGGTGTGCATACCAAACCCACAGAGCACAAGCTATGTGAATCATCATACCAGAGAGCGAGCACTGTATAAATTCAATGTTCCATGGTGTAATGATCGGATTATAGTTAGTCTTGGATTGCATTACTGAGAGTGATATAACGTGTCATCCTACTGAGATCACCGAGCCATTGCTATCTATTATCTAACTGTGATTTACTGTGTGAAGTTATCATATACAAATTATTATCATCACGCAAATGCGAGCCACAAAAATTTATAGCATGCCACTGTTATATAGGATGAAGATCCAAAACACATCGAGCCTTTGCAATGTCATCAAATAATGCAATAGATATTGAAATTGTATACAATTTTATCACCCTGTAGTGAGAGTCATCTAAGCGATCCTCACGTGAGCTAAATAGTAGAGTGAGCTTTTGTTGAACCACACAGAGGTATGTTTGATCCCTGAGGCATCACATAAATTAGGATCCAAGGTTTGTATAAGCCACAATCCATACAAAACATGTTCATCGAGCCTTTGATTACAGTGGGCCCAAAACTCACCCTCCAAAGAATAACTAGAACCTTTTATGCTGCTGCAAATTTTGTATCTTGAGACATCACTGCCCATTTTTACTGCTCCTCCAATACAAAGAAGCAGATTGAGAGCCCCATGAGAGCAGGAAGCACAAAATGTTCAAATGACCCTTCTATGTTGGTTCAACTTTACCACTATATACCCGAGTTGTTACCATGCAATGGAAACACACAATATGACAGTAAACAACCCAGGATGAAGATGGATCGAGGTCAAGAACATAGTCCATTCATTTTTTGTTGGAGACAGATCACACAAAAAATCAGAGCGGATGGATTCAATGGTGGATTTATTGGCTAGGAAGATGGAAGATTTAGGGTATATTCCAAATCTAGTAAACAACACATACTGAAGCTAAACCCTAAACACTAATGCATACTACTAGAGCAATATGTTAACGGTCTAAATTGTGAAACCCTAAAAACTAGAGCAAATAGAACATGGGTCTTCAAAAATTTAATCGATCTGCTTTGATTTGAGATATAATCAATATATTTCAACGACAAAGAAAGAATCTGTTAATTATCGTATCGACATGTTGAAAAATAGAACTAAAATACAAAAGCAATCGAAAATAAATTGCGAAATTCACATATTGACCTATGATGGAGCCGATTATAGTTGGAATTCCTTCTAACTTGTGGAGCGAGCAGACCTGCAACAGGAACTCGGGATCAATTTCTTTACTTACCGCATCTTTCCTCCAAACCTTGGATAGTATGGCCGCATCCTTCCTCCAAACCTGCAATAGTATGGCTGCATCCTTCCTTAAAACCGACGACAATATGGCCGCATCCTCCCTCCTTCCCTGGAAAAACCAATGAAAGAGGGAAATTAAAAATATCAACTGGAGGGAAATGAAAGAGGGAAATTAAAACTTTTGATATTTGAAATTTTTTGACATTTTGAAATGAAATATGTGTGTTTTTTAAGGCCACTCAAATTCCATTAAATAAAATGTGTGAGACTTTTCGTGGGGTTAATAAGGGGTTTGGGTAAATAAGTGGTATTGTTGATTATAAATAATTATTAATGAGATTAGATCTAAGACATTTATTTAAATTATTAATTATATAAAATTGCTGAATTTTTATTTAATAAACTAGGGATTTTGGTTGATTTTTTAATCTAATTATGTGATATTAAAGATGAATTATGGTAACTTAAAAATAAGTTTTATGTGGTTAAAAGGCAAGTAGTAATGTTATGGTATGAATGATTATTTTCAATTAAATTTTTGGTTTAGTAAGGATAACTCATCTATGGACATTTTCCATGATTTTTAAGACGAAGTCAATATAGGAAAGGTGATACTTAAAGGGCTCCCACATGCTTTAGAAATTTTATATCTATTGGTTTATAAACATTAGAGGTGGAAAAATATCCTAAGCTTTAGAGCTAAGTTTGTTCCAACTTAGCTATATCTTGAACAACAAATTGTTGTTGACGTCAAGGATATGATAGAAATTTGGTGGGTTGTAGGGTAGTCTTGTCATGAAATAAATGTAATGTAGTTAATAGGTAGGTAGGGGGAACCATTTTGGTGGAACTTGGCCATAAATGGGACATCTATCCATGCATAGTTTTTTAAGAAAAAATACACCTAGTGGATTATCATTGTATGGGAATCACTTTAGGATCTAGGCTACTGTGCACACACTAACTAAAGGGATATTAGTGAAACCCACAAAAGTATTATAGGTGATTTTATATAAATATGTGTTCTTGTGTTCTCATTGGTTAGTTATGGGCAAATGACAATAAAGTAAGAGAAGTTATAAGTTCTTTTTATAGAAATAGGTGTTCGTGTGCTCTCATTGGTTAGGTATGGGAAAATGACAATAGAGTAAGAGAAGGATTTGACTACTGGAAAATTAGAGGAATGATTCCACACAAAACCAAGCGTGGTGCTGTAGCACTTTCTAGGATAAGGGCTTTTGAAGGGGTTCCCCCACCATATGACCGGAAGAAGAGAATGGTCATTCTAGATGCTCTGAAAGTGTTGAGGCTTCATCCAGGTCACAAGTATTGTCTGCTAGGAAGGCTTTCCAAAGAAGTTAGCTGGCATCACTATGACACAATTATGGAGTTAGAAGGGAAGAGAAAGGAAAAGGCTCATGTATCATATGAGAGAAGGAAGAAATTGGAAAAATTGAGATCAAAAGCAGTGGAGTTAGTCGAAAAGTAGCTTGCCCTAGAGATGGATAAGATAAAACTTGACAACATATTGGTCAATTTCCTTGACCCTTTATTGGTTATTTAGAAGGAGTAACCCCAAATATGGAGCTCTTAGCTTCAATAAAGTATTAGATAAGCTACATGTTGTGCTCAATGAAGCAATCAATTTTGAAACGGCCACCCTCAAACAAAACGACTCGACCCGACCCGAACGCGTTTGGGCAGGCGCCCTCACATGGCTCGCCCAACTGAACAAAGGCACAAGGGAGAAAAAATCAAACATGCCACACGAACGTGCACAATGCACCCATGCAGTCACAACTTAGCAAATTTGATATGGTCGCCCTCAACCGAAACGACCCGACCCGAACGCGTTTGGGCGGGCGCCCTCAACCGAAACGACCCAACCCGACCACGTTTGGGCAGGCGCCCTCGACCAAAATGACCCTACCCGAACGCACCCAACCCAAACGCGCCCAGTTGGGCGACCTCACACGGTGCGCCTGACCGAACGATGCCACAATGGAGAAAACAGCAAACGGGCCACCCGGTGCACAAGGCACTTGGGCGGTCACAACTTAGCAAAACTGATATAGGTGCCCTCGAACGAAATGACCCGACTCGAACGTGCCCGGTCGGGCAACCTCACACGGTGCAACATGGCGCGCCCGAACGAACTATGCCACAAGGGAGAAAATGGAAAACGGGCCGCCCGAATGTGCACAAGGAACCTGGGCGGTCAAAAATTAGCAAAACTAATACGGTCGCCCTCGAACGAAATGGCCCAACCCGAACGCACTTGGACGGGCGCCCTCACACGGTGCGACACGACGCACCCGACTGAATGATGCCACAAGGGAAAAAAAAACAAACGGGCCACCCAAACGTGCACAAGGTGTTAGTCATCAGTATTTTTCACCTGTTGATGATGACTAGTTTTTAAAGCCAAGTTTTCTAGCAGCTGATCTCCAATTTGTCAAATTTGCCAGCTAGAAAACACCCATAAATTTTTTTTCCCTCCTACCTTTTAAAATCAGCCCATGATGAGATAAAACCTAATTGTCAAGCCCTATCTAGTCTCAGTCATACAAACTTGTCCATCAGCTCCAAAGAGAATACTCCAAATCTGTCCAAAAAGTCTCCCCTAAGTTAGGTAGTGGCGCTTTAGGCGATCCTCCCTTGGAAAACTATCCTAAAGCCAAAAGAACCTCTGTCTAATATCAACCAGTCATAGATAACCTTCCTATTCTGCAAATAAAGCATGATACACTCTTAAGTCGCACCACTAACAAACCTTGATGTCTCAACAGTGCATATGCTTCAGGTCAAACTGATATTAGGTGGATTTACAGTGTTTCAATGTCTTTTTCAAAGAGCAGAAGTGCACCAGTGTTCCAGAAGACATTATTAAAACTTAACATGAGAAGACAGATGCTTCTCATGTAGTTTTGAGCATGGGATGCAAGTACTGGACACAGAATTATTTCAATAAGCTCCTGCAAACACAGTCAAAAGGTTAGTGACTTATGAATAACAAGTAATACACTGCAAATACTGGTCAGGTTGCTTCTGATGTATAAAGATGCATAAAGGTATTTTAACAACAGGATTACATGTCTCAGAGAAATGTCCCTCATGGAATATTGTCAATTTGTCACTTTTATTTTCTTAAATATGAATAGGTAGTGAAAGGAAAGATGACACTATTTGAAAGTAGATGAAATGGCATCACTGTGTAAAACCTCCTCCAAACATGAGCAGAGGGTTGGGTCACTTATTGTAAAACCTCCTTCATTTAACAAGCAGAGGGTTCGGCAATGTGATAAAGGCCTCCTTCATTTAATAAGTAGAGGTCCAGGAATATAGGTTTAGCCTAATTTAAGGGCACAAGGCTAACAAAGCTGCAAATAGCCTTAAAAACTTGTTTTACACCTTTTTCTCCAATGCATGAGACCAATAACACAGCAGTGGTGTTTCAAGAATTGATTATGTGGTTTCACTGTTTGAAAGGAAAAGTTTGAGTGCAGTGGGAAACAATTGGATGATTATAAGTGGAAAATGTTATTAAGAAGATGGTCAAGCAGTGGTACTGTAATAATCAAAGAGGTTTGGTTTTTCTTCTATAAAAGATCTCCTTCAAAGGCAATCTGGAGCTAAAATGAACAAAATTTGGACAAACTCATCAAATGCAAGGAAAGGGTATGGCATGTGTTTAAAATTCAGGGACAACATTCAAATAATCAAGCCATATCACTATCATAGTCAAAGGCCTTTTATGGACATGTGAAAAAGCCTGGATGTTCCATATGATTGCATTGAGGGTCTCTAAAGCCCTTTTTCCTTGATGAACAGATATAGATAAATCCATGGGTGGATGCGAGTAAGGTTTGTCACCCACAGTCAAAGGAAAAATATCCAAAGGTGCCTGACTATTTTGATCAAACTGAACAATAGTCATAATTATCATCAAAACTCCAGGAGAGAAGAAATTGTCAAAGTAAGTTTTGAAGTTGTGAATTATCTTTTTCCAAGATATGGCATGAGGGTGTTGAAGGTCTCTTTTTCTTATGTTTAAAAAGGTTTTCCTCCAAAAGATACAAAGTCACATTTTTAGAAAGGGCATTGCTGTTTATCCAAGTGCTATTCCAAACACATAGGCAAGGAACACTTTCATGATAAAAACCATGCTTCTTGTCTAAAAAATTCAAAAGATATACAGTACTTAAAGAAACAGAGGTCACAAGCAAAGTCACCTAGAGAAAGAACAGTTGATTTGTCAACTTGAACATGGCCTCCCTCGCAAAAGACAGAGGGTCAATTTTCTTAAGGTGGTCACCCTGCAAATTTGCTCATACAAATGGTTAAAGAGATTCTCAAAACAAGTTTCATGTTATATCAAAGGACCCTCATCAGCAGATAAAGGCTCTTTTATAAAGGCTTCAGAGGAATACAGCTCAAGAGATGGTGAGGACAACTCGAAGGCTATCTGGCACAACTTCATGACTACACTTATTCAAAGGAAATTTTCGTTTTAAAGGAGCGAAAAGATCTTCACATTAGGGGAATTTTGAGGTCTAAAATGGGCCTCCTAAGAAAAATGTACAACAAAAATAAACTTTATAACAACCAATAGGATTCAAGATGATGATGTCAACCATGGGGGATGATTCACCATTTTTTAAATAAAGGGTAAAAATATTAAAAAATACTCATTCCATAAACCACTGCTTCAACTCATATTTTCAACTTATCTCCCAAAATTTTTACCTCAAATTCTGAAGCGTACTCAAGTGATTCTCCCACCTCATCCAAGGAGTACCCATGTTGCATACTTTCGATGAACTCTACTACGCGAAAAATGAGAAATACATAAAAAACGTGATTGTAATCACATTTTTTTTTTATGTATTTCTCATTTTTCGTGTAGTAGGACCCATCGAAAGTATGCAACATGGGTACTCCTTGGATGGGGAATTAAATTTTGCATCCAACGAGTACTCCTTCTAGAAATTTGAGTAAAAAATTTGGGAGATAAGTTGAAAATATGAGTTGAAAAAGTAGTTTTTCCATTTTTTCCTCTAAAATTTGATGATGTCATCAAATCTTATTTGATTTTTTCCACTATTATTTTATAATTTCCCTAGGAGGCCCATTTTAGAGCTCAAAATTCCACTAATGAGAGCATAAAGACAGTGATTTATGTTGTTTTAAGAAAAAAAGGCCTTTGTAGCCTCCAAACCCTCACAAGTTAAGTTCAAAATGTTTTTGGCTTTAAAATGGTGGAGAGACCGTTGCCAATTCTCATTTGAAAGTTTCAAAACATAAACAAGCATTCACAATCGCTCTCCTAGCTGTTCACTGGAGAAAGCCTGGTTTTCGAGCAAATTTCAGAGTTTATAAGGCTTAAAAATTGCGCGACGCACCTGGAAAAGCGTGCGGTGCGTCTGTGAACAAGAATACATAGAGTTTATACTGTGGTGCGGTGTGCGACGCGCCTGTAGAACCGGTCACCAACTGCCTGAAGGCCGACCCGACACCCCTCCACTGCGCAGAGTTTTCTCCTGTGAATATGCCGTGCCTGTTTAAACATCCAAAGCACCTTAAAAGAGTCTTGGCAGCTGCTCAATTCATCAAACAAGGGCCATAAACATTAGTCAAGGTATTCTTCATTGCCCCTTGATGCATTTGAAAATTCTAAAACGAGTATTGTTGCCTTTTTCTCCAAAGAAGAGACAGTGATTATAAGGGGGGGATTTTTGGTCGAAAATCAAAGATTCTTGTTGACTGTGAGTATCAAATATCCATATTGTGATTGGCTAGGGTGTGTTTAATTAGTTTTGGAGAGCCCTAGCTGCCTTCAAACATGGTGATAACTCACAATTGATACAAGGAGCATAATTTGTCAAAAAATTCAGAGGATAAAATAGTAAATGCAAAAGGAGGATTGATAGATCAGTTTAAAAAATCTTCTGGTGTTATTAAAAAGACAAAACCATACACAAATTTTCTAGATATAAATACAAAGCAGAGATCCCAAAGTTCGCTGGAAAGTGTCCTAACTTTGTTAAAACAAGAGCAGACTTTGTCTAAAACTCAAAGGGAAAAAAAAAACATTGTTTATAAGGTGGAAGCTTGATCATTATAAAGTGTCTTATCTATGTTATAAAATAGCAAACTCTGTGTAGCCACAAGATTTCCAATAACAGAGTGTGTGAAAGGCTTTCAAATTAGCTCAGGGTGTTTTGTCTACCTTTGTATAGAAACCAGTGAACAACAGAAGAGTTTTGTTTAGGGGAAGGGTGTCTTGTTTCTGTCAAAACACAAAAGATCCTTGTTCAAACAAGAAATCACAAATACCTCTTTTCAATACCTTGCCCAAGCACAGTAATAAATTGATTGTTTGCTTTTCATTTAACAAATACTCGTTGTTTGGCATAAAAGAGGACAAAACAATGACTTATAAGGAGGATAGGGTGTGTGCTTGAGAAGCCATTTCAAGGGCCATTTGAGACAAAAATTTTTTGTCAGTCAGCAAAGAGTATTCAAAACAAAATGCCTCCCAGGCAAGACAGTGGGAGTAGCCTTCATAGGAGGTTTGAGCCTGTTTCAACTGAAGAGGTAAATGCTCATCCATTAGTCCTGTTTAACTTTCATGAGGTTGGATGTCTAGAGTTTTGTCAAAGGGTGCAGGAGGTGAAAAGCCATTCCCCTTTGACACATCTTTGTGCTTTGAGATTTCAAGGGAAACACTTTCAGCTAGCAGGCTTGGATTTCAAATTTTCTCCTAGATCCATTTCCAAGGCCACCAAAATCCCTTATGTCAAAGAGAAGTGGTTTAAAAAAACCCACTTAGACTCAGAACAATACAAACCTTTTTTGAAGCCTGAGCATAGAGATACATGTCCATCCATCTTTCCCTTCTCATATCTGTTGAATAGTTATGTCCCCCTCATGAAGATAATCATGACATACTTCACTTGCGAGGGAAGTTTCTCTCGAGTCTATGCTTACCATGTTCGGTTGCTCATGCATTTCACAAGAGACAAATTGTTAAATCTCCCTTTCTTCCTCCATAGAAGTATTGAAAAAATGGCCTCCACTGTTCAAAAGAAACCTCCTTCTCAGCAAACAACCTGCCTCTTCCATCATTCCCTCATCAAGGTTATCATTCTTCATCAGCTTGAGAAGAAGGAAATCTCTTGGGATACTTTCATTACACATCCAGATTTTGCCAATGTTCCTTCATTTCATACATCTCCTTCGCCTTCTTCAAGCAAGCCCATTCCCAAGAAGCTCAATTTTCCCATTGAACAAGAAGAAGAGAATGATGAGGAAGAAGAGAATGAGTAAGGGGAGGAAGATAAAGATGAACAACAACATGATGAAGAGGAGGAACAACATGATGAAGAAGGGCAGTAAGGGGAAGAAGAGCATGATGATGAGTAGTAGCATGAAGATGAGTAGCAACATGAAGATGAGCAGAAACATGGTGATGAACAACAACAAGATAAGGAAGGGCAACATGATGAACAGGTGCAACACAGTGAGGAAAGGCAGCCTCATGAAGAAGAACAACAACATGATGAAGAGGTGCAGCACATTGAGGAAAGGCAACCTCATGAAGAAAAACACAATGATGATATACACCACAGTGATAAAGAGCATCGCCATGAACAAACTCAAAACAGTGGCAAGAATGATGAGGAAAGTAACAAGGGAAAAGAGCCAATAGAGCATGTGCTACCTGCCTCTCCTAGGCAAGGGGTCATGCTCTCTTCTCCAAAAGTGGCCAAGCCCCGGACATCAAGGAAAAGGGTGCCTAAAGCTGTAACTCCAAATGTCACTAGGGCCCTCTGAAGTAAGGGGAAAATTCCCAAGAAGCCCATTGTCGAATTTCCCAAGAGGAGGAAGACCAAAAAAGCCACCCAAAGCAAGGGAAAGGAGAAAGAAGAAAGCAGCCATGAAAAGGAAAGGGACTTCGACATAATTCAAATCCAAAGTGATGATAGCAACAATGAGGCCCGAATCCTAGAGAATCTCTTGATCAATAGAGAAAGCCGAATTGATGCTTTGAGGACAGATCTAGAGAGGGCTAGAAACTTCAATCATTTTTTCAAATTCAAAATAAACAGATGAGTGTCCACATGGCAGTATATGAGACACGGGCCATAAAATACAAGAAGGAGGCCTCCAAGGCACAAGTTAGATTGGAAGAAATCATGGGTGAGTTCAATGAGAGCAAAGATGAAGATCAGCCCAGGAGGGAGAGGCCAAGAACCATGGGGCTCAAAAGAGCCCTTGAGAAACAAAAGGAGGACGAAGCTGCCCTTCTCCAATCTTTTCCTCTCTCTACTTTGTTCGCCCAAGAGATAGAGAACAATCGAGAAGCATGGCTCAAGAGGGTAAATTATCACTTAGAAAAGAAGTTGGAGAAGGAAAATAGAGATTTGGACCTTCAACGAAGGATGACCGGGCACTATAAGAAGCTCAATCAGTTTGCCCGGCGGAAATTGAAGGCCACACAGGAAAAACTCAAGGAAGCACAAGGGAAGCGCCCGGCACCAAAAATGAAGAAAGACACCTCAAAGCTCCAAATTTTGGCCTCTACTTCATAGCATGTTTCTGAAAACTCTTGAGGGTCATGCTCGCCAAAATTGGGCGAAATTCAACAAGTTTTGGTTTTTTGTCATTTTTGGGTATTTTGCTATAACTCATGGGCATCACCATTTCAGTTTGGGGAATCCTCAAAGGATGAAAATGGTATCATTGGATGCCATAATTTCAGGGGCATATACTTAGTGATTTTTAGATCAATTGAAGATGATTTTCTCCCCCAAAATGGCGGAAAACACTCACTTTTTCCACACTCTGCCCCGTTTATCAGCAAGGTCTATTTTTTGGGTTTTTACACATAGGTTAGTTTTTTATGGACTTTCAATGGTCAGTTTGGACCAATCTAAGCATTTTCAGAAAATAGACATTCAGAGATTTCCAACGAGCTATCACGGGCCTCGTTTTGACATCAGGAAGGCCTCCAAAAGTTGCCAGAAAGTCAGAGGACTTTCTGTTGATATATTTCTTAAGTATTTTTGTAAAAAATAAACCTTTCTAAAGTGACTTTTTCTCATGTGCGTTTAGCTATTTTTGTGCATGATTAGTTATGAAAAGTCAATATATTTTCCCTTTTTAGCATTTTTTAGATATTTTATTAGATATTTTGTGCCTTGGGCTTTGCAAAGCCTCAAGGACAAAATCAGATATTTTGGATAGGCCAATGAGATTGCAAGTTGAACTAGGAGGTTTTCCTCACCTTGGCCTATATATTTCAAAGGATTTCATTGTAAATAAGGATGAACTTGATGAATAGAAGCAATATATGGTTATACAAGCTTGGAAGAAACACTTGTCTCATGCATTGGATAGTTTCTTGAATGTTTTTGGATGATGAAGGAGGTCTGTTGTTGGATTCCATGACTTGGTAAAATGGTATAGTGTCCCTCTCTGTTTTTATTCTTAGTTTTCATTCATATTTCCATGTTATTACTTGCTATAAGATAATAGAGAATAGTTTTGAGACATGCCCTTGGAGGCACCTCAAATTTCCTGTTTCTTTATAGCTTCTATGTTTTCTTCCTTCTTAGTCATATCAAAGAATCCTTGATTGCTCTTTGATAATTGAAGAATATTGTTTTCTTGTTTCATTTATGGTTTTATGCATGCTAAGTATGATTCACTGTATGCCCTGCTTACTCATGGCTAGTCATAGCTCCACCTCTGAAACGTCTCTTTGATTGATTAGATTTTCATTTTTTGAACCAAGGAGGTCTTGTACTGATCTTGCCCTTTGCCTAAAACTATGAAATATTGCTTCAAAGTGCCCAATAGCTTGAAATACTATGCTTAGGCATTTCCTCATAGTGATTTGAGTTGTTTGTTTGTCTTAAATGTATTTCCCCAAAGTCTGATAGCCATTTCCTAAAGTTAGAGAGTCATATATATCTATGCATGGCTTGAATGTTTATTTCTATGAATTGATCAGTTTATAGTTACGTTTCTCATGATTAATGGTTAGCCCTACCATGTTTATGTCAGCGATTAAACTATTTATGTTTGAAATCCTTTGTTCTTCACAAATTTAATGTCCATCCCACTCCATTTTACCCAAAGATCCATTTTACCTTGAATCAAATCGGCCCTTCAATAACCTTGTATCACCATCTGACAGCTTTCTTGAACTTTTCGACCCCATAACCCAGTTGATTTGACATCTTTTTACCTATATTAGTCTTTGATCAGTTCATCCCTCACAACATAAAAACCAAAAACCTACTTCATAAATAGCCTAAAATCAAGAACACAATAAGAAAACACACATATATCCCTTACACAAATAGAGAGAGCCCTCTCTGAGTCTAGGAAGGCTAGGTCCTTGGGCTTCAAAGACTGGTTTGATGTTACACTGTCATTTGGCTTGCCAATCAGCCAAATCACGGGACCCTAACACAAGGCACCCAGTGGGTCACAACATAGCAAAATTGATACGGGCGCCCTCGAACGACCTGACCTGACCCGAACGCCCTTGGTTGGGCGACCTCGCACGACACAACACGTCGTGCCCGACCAAACGATGCCACAAGGGAGAAACCGACAAACAGGCCGCTCGAACGTGCACAAGGCACCCGGGCGGTCACAACTTAGTAAAACTGATATGGACGCCCTTGAACGGAACGACCTGACCGAACGAAGGAAAAAGGGGGAAAATGACAAACGGGCCGCATGAACATGCACAAGGCACCCGTGCGGTCACAACTTAGCAATTTTGATACGGTCGCCCTTAAACGAAATGACCCGACCCGAACACGTTTGGGTGGGCACCCTCACACGGCTTGAAACGACATGCACGACCGAATGAAGGCACAAGGGAGAAACAGGTAAACGGGCCGCACGAATGTGCACAGGGCACTCGTGCAGTCACAACTTAGCATATTTGATATGAGTACTGCCCTCAACCAAAACGACTAGACCCAAATGCGTTTGGACCGGCAGGCCCCCTCAACCGAGACGACCCGACCCAAACGCATTTGGGCAGGTGCCCTCAACTGAAATGACCCGACCTGAATGGGTTTGGGTGGGCGCCCTAAAAAAAAATGGCAAACGGGCTGCACGAACGTGCACAAGGCACTCGTGCGGTCACAACTTAGCAAATGGGTTAGGGTAGGGGGTTAAATGGGTTAGGGTTTTAGGGGGTTAAATGGGTTAGGTTTTTAGGGGGTTAAATGGGTTAGGGTTGGGAAATAGGGTTTAAGGGGTTAAGGGTTAAGGGTTTAGAGGTTTAGGGTTTAGGGTGTTAAATGGGTTGGGGGTTTAGGGGTTTAGGGGGTTAAATGGGTTAAGGGTTAAGGGTTTAAGGGTTAGTGGTTAAGGGTTTAGAGGTTTAGGGTTTAGGGGTTAAATGGGTTAGGGGTTTAGAGGTTTATGGTTTAGGGGGTTAAATGGGTTAGGGGTTGGGAATTAGGGTTTAATAGGTTAGGGGTTAAGGGGTTATAGGTTTAGGGTTTAGGGGGTTAAATGGGTTAGGGGTTTAGGGGGTTAGGGGATTTAGCAGTTAATGATTTTAGGGGTTAGAAGTTAGGGGCTAATGGGGTTAGGTTTTAGGGGGCTAGATGGGTTAGGGGTCGGGAATTAGGGTTTAAGGTGTTAGGGTTAAGGGTTTAATGGTTTAGGGTTTAAGGGGTTAGGGGTTAAGGGTTAATAGGTTTAGGGTTTAGGGGGTTAAATGGGTTAGGGGTTTAGGGGGTTAGGGGATTTAGCAGTTAAGGATTTTAGGGGTTAGAAGTTAGGGGATAATGGGGTTAGGTTTTAGGGGTTTATATGGGTTAGGGGTCGGGAATTAGGGTTTAAGGGGTTAGGGTTGAGGCCGGTTTAATGGTTTAGGGTTTAAGGGGTTAGGGGTTAAGGGTTTATAGGTTTAGGGGGTTAAATGGGTTAGGGGTTAGGGGTTAAGGGTTTAGAGGTTTATGGTTTAGGGGTTAAATGGGTTAGGGGTTTAGAGGTTTAGGGCTTAAATGGGTTAGGTGTTGGGAATTAGTGTTTAAGGGGTTAGGGGTTAAGATGATAGTTTCATTGGTCTTTGTTTGTGCACATTAGTTGCTTATTCTTTGCGTCTCAATGTAACAATTTTGTAAGTATTGTTGATTGTTGCTATGTATTCTTTATTTATTAATTTATAGTATTTGTTAGCCATTGCTTTACATTTATTGATGAAAATGTCTATTGCAATCAAACCAAATGTATGTTCAATATCCAGTTTCAAACTCAGCCACAATGTTGTCACACAATTTAAGTCCGGATAATGGCCATCTAATGAAGTCTTAATATCCAGACTGCACCTCATGACTACTCTAGAAAATCATAAGTTCGAGTGTCCCACATTTATGAGAAATTTGGCTCTAATTATACTCTTGCTCCACCTGACTGTGTCCTGGAAATACCCTTGTTTATTGCAAAAACATCCTAATGTTGTCGACCTTGTCCCTTAACAAACCAAGGAAACATATGTGACTGAGAGGAATGGAAAGCACTACAAAGTTGAAGAGAGTACAAAATACTAAGATGGTTTAAAGGATAAGGTTTAAGAATCTAGCAGTGTTGAAACAACTAAAAGTTATCTCAAACAAATAGTTGATAATGTGAAACCTTCTTCTGTACCAGTCAAGCAAGACTACATTCATGTGAGAGCAAGAAGAGGCCAAGCGACTGATAGGCATAGCCTAGAAGATAGGGTATGGTTCCCTCTTTTTGATGAAATATTTTATCTACATTTTGTCTATCGAATATTAACCATTTTAACCTTTCCAACAAGCTAGACAAGGGGAGTCACAAGGGAGAGATGGAGATAAATTGAAGGAGAGGGGAGAGAAGGAATGGAGAGAGAGAGAGAGAGGGAGATGAGTGAGAGAGGTAGATCAGAAGGTTAAGAGAGGGAGATAGTGACACAAATATGGAAGGGGGGAAGAAACAAGGATAGAGGGAGGGATATAGTGAGAGGATTGGAGGGTAGAGAGAGAGAGAGAGAGGGGGAGATTGGGGAAGAGAGAGGGAGGCTCGAACATGTTTCCTTGGGCGACCTCATGACACGACACACCTGACCAGACATGCACAAGGCACCCGGGTGGTCACAACTTAGGAAAAATGATACAAGCGCCCTCAAACAAAATGGCCTGACCTGAACGCGCCCGGTCGGGCGACCTCACATGGCACGACACGATGCGCCCGATCAAATGATGCCACAATGGAGAAAATAGTAAACGGGATGCCTGAACGTGAACAAGGCACCCGGGCAGTAACAAATTAGCAAAACTAATACGAGCGCCCTCGAACGAAACGGCTCAACCCGACTCGAACGCGTCCGGTCGGGCGACCTCACACAGCGTGACATGACGCACCCGACTGAACGATGCCACAAGGGAGAAAATGACAAACAGGCCGCCTGAACATGCACAAGGCACCTGGGTGGTCACAACTTAGCAAAACTAATACGGTCGCCCTTGAACGAAACGGCTCGACCCGACCAGAACATGCTCGGTTGGGCGACCTCACACGGCGCGACACGGTTCGCCCGACCGAACGATGCCATAAGGGAGAAAATGGAAAAGGGGCCACCCGAACGTGCACAAGGGACTCAGGCGGTCACAACTTAGCAAAATTTATATGGGCGCCCTCGAACGAAATGGCCTGACCCGAACGCGCCTGGTCGAGTGACCTCACACGGCGTGACTCGACGCGCCCGACTGAACAATGCCACAAGGGATAAAATGAAAAATGGGCCACCTGAATGTGCACAAGGCACCTGGGCAGTCACAGTAAGAAAAACTGATACGGGTGCCCTTGAACGAAACGAATCGACCCGACTCGAACGTGCCCGATTGGGCGACCTCACACGGCGTGACACGGCGCGCGCGACCGAACGATGCCATAAGGGAGAAAACAAAAAACATGCCACCCAAATGTGCACAAGGGACTTGGTCGGTCACAACTTAACAAAAATGATACGGGCGCCCTCGAACGAAACGGCCCGACACGAACGCGCCCGGTCAGGCGACCTCACACGGCATGACACGACGCGCCCGAATGAATGATGCCACAAGGGAGAAAATGAAAAATAGGCCACTCGAATGTGCACAAGACACTTGGGCGATCACAACTTAGCAAAAATGATACAGGCGCCCTCGAATGAAATGACCCGACCCGACCCGAATGCACTCGGTCGGGCGACCTCACACGATGCAACACAACGCGCCCGAACGAACGTTGCCACAAGGGAGAAAATGGAAAATGGGTCACCCGAACATGCACTAGGCACCTGGGCAGTCACAACTTAGCAAAACTGATAGGGGTGCCCTCGAACGAAACGACCTGACTCGACCCGAACACGCCCGGTTAGGCAACCTCACACGACGCGACACGGCGCACCCGACCGAACGATGCCACAAGGGAGAAAATGGAAAATGGGCCACCCGAACGTGCACAAGGCACCTCGACAGTCACAACTTAGGAAAACTGATATGGGTTCCCTTTAACGAAATAGCCCGACCCGACCCGAACGTGCCCGGTCAGGTGACCTCACACGGCACTACACGACGCACCCGAATGGACGATGCCATAAGGGAGAAAATGGTAAACAAGCCACCTGAACATGCACAAGGCACTCGGGCGGTCACAACATAGCAAAATTGATATGGGCACCCTTGAACGAAACGGCTCGACCCGACCCGAATGCGCCCGGTCGGGCGACCTCACATGACGCAACACAGCGGGCCCGATCGAATGATGCCATAAGGGAGAAAATGGAAAACTGGCTGCCCGAACGTGCACAAGGCCCGGGTGGTCGCAACTTAGCAAAAATGATACGGGCGCCCTCGAACGAAACGACCTGACCCAAACACGCCCGGTCGGGCGACCTCACACGTCGTGACATGGCGCGTCCGAACAAATGATGCCACAAGGGAGAAAATGAAAAACAGGCCACCTGAACGTGCACAAGACACTTGGGCTGTCACAACTTAGCAAAAATGATACAAGCACCCTAAAAAAAAATGACCCGACCTGACCCGAACGCGCCCGGTTGGGTGACCTCACACGGTGCGACTCGAATCGCTTGACCGAACGATGCCATAAGGGAGAAAATGGCAAACGGGCTGCTTGAACATGCACAAGGCACCCAGGTGGTCACAACTTAGCAAAACTGATACGGGCGCCCTCGAAAAAAATGTCCCGACCCGACCTAAACGCACCCGGTCGGGCGACCTCACACGGCGCGACACGATGCGCTCGAACGAATGATGCCATAAGGGAGAAAATGGAAAATGGGCCGCCCAAACATGCACAAGCGACCTGGGTGGTCACAACTTAGCAAAACTGATACTGGCGCCCTCAAACGAAACGACCCGACCTGAACGCGCCCGGTTGGGCGACCTCACATGGTGTGACACGACGTGCTCGAATGAACGATGCCACAAGGGAGAAAATGGAAAATAGGCCACCCGAACGTGCACAAGACACCCGAGCAGTCACAACTTAGCAAAACTGATACGGGCGCCCTCGAACGAAACGGCCCGACTCGACCTGAACGTGCCCGGTCGGGCGACCTCACACGGTGCGACACGACTCGCCTGAACGAACGATGCCACAATGGAGAAAACGGAAAATAGGCCACCCAAATGTGCACAAGGCACCTGGGTGGTCACAACTTAGCAAAACTGATATGGGCGCCCTCGAACGAAACGACCCGACTCGACCCGAACGCGCCCAGTTGGGCAACCTCACACGACGTGACACGACGTGCCTGACTGAACGATGCCATAAGGGAGAAAATGGTAAACGGGCTTCCTGAACGTGCACAAGGGACCCGGGCGGTCACAACTTAGCAAAACTAATATGAGCGCCCTCGAACGAAACGACCCGACCCGAACGTCGCTGGTCAGGCGACCTCACACGGCGCGACACGACACACCCGAATGAACGATGCCAAAAGGGAGAAAATGGAAAACAGGCCACCCGAACATACACAAGACACCCGGGCGATCATAACCTAGCAAAACTGATACGGGCGCCCTCGAACGAAATGGCCCGACCGAACCAAAACGTGCCCACTTAGGCGACCTCACATGGCGCAACACGACGTGCCCAAACGAACGATGCCACAAGGGAGAAAATGACAAACGGGCCACCCAAATGTGCACAAGGCACCCGGGTGGTCACAACTTAGAAAAACTAATACGGGCGCCCTCGAACGAAATGGCCCGACCCGACCTGAATGCGCCCGATCGGGTGACCTCACACGGCACGACACGACGCGCCTGACCGAACGATGCCACAAGGGAGAAAACAGAAAACGGGCCACCCAAACATGCATAAGGCACTCGGGTGATCAAAACTTAGCAAAACTGATACGGGCGCCCTCGAACGAAACGACCCGACCCTACCCGAATGCGCTCGGTCGGGCGACCTCACACGACACGACACGACGCGCCCGAACGAATGATGCCACAAGGGAGAAAATGGAAAATGAGCCACCCAAACATGCACAAGGCACTCGGGTAGTCACAACTTAGAAAAACTGATATGGGCGCCCTTGAATGAAACGGCTCGACCCGACTCGAATGCGCCCAGTCAGGCGATCTCACACGGCATGACATGGCGCACCTGATCGAACCATGCCATAAGGGAGAAAATGGCAAACGGGCTGCCTGAACATGCACAAGGCACCCGGGTGGTCACAACTTAGCAAAACTGATATGGGCGCCCTCGAACGAAACGGCGCGACCCGACCCGAATGCGCCCGGTCGGGCGACCTCACATGGCCCGACACGCCGCGCCCAAATGAACGATGCCACAATGGAGAAAACGAAAAATGGGCCACTTGAACATGCACAAGGCACCCGAGTGGTCACAACTTAGAAAAACTGATACGGGTGCCCTCGAACGAAACTGCCTGACCTGAACGTGCTCGGTCGGGCAACCTCACACGGCGCGACACGACGTGCCCAACTGAACGATACCACAAGGGAGCAAATAGAAAATGGGCTGCTCGAATGTGCACAAGGCACTCAAGCGGTCACAACTTAGCAAAACTGATACGGGCGCCCTCGAACGAAACGGACCGACTTGACCTGAACACGCTCGGTCGGGCGACCTCACACGGTGCGACACGACGCGCCCGACCGAATGATGCCACAAGGGAGAAAACAACAAACAGGTCGCTCGAACGTGCACAAGGCACCCGGGTGGTCACAACTTAGAAAAACTGATACGGGCGCCCTCAAACGAAATGGCCTGACCCGACCTGAACGCGTTTGGTCGGGCGACCTCACATGGCGCGCCCGACCGAACGATGCCATAAGGGAGAAAATGACAAACAGGCCGCCCGAACGTGCACAAGGGACTTGGGCGATCACAACTTAGCAAGACTAATACGGGCGCTCTCGAACGAAATGGCCCAACCCGAACGCGCGCAGTCGATTGACCTCACACGGCGTGACTTGACGCGCCCGACCAAACGGTGAACGTGCACAAGGGACCCGAGCGGTCACAACTTAGAAAAACTGATATGGGTGCCCTCGAACAAAATGACCCAACCCGAACGCGCCCGGTCGGGCGACGTCACATTACGCGACATGGTGCGCCCGAACGAATGATGCCACAAGAGAGAAAACAAAAAATAGGCCTCCCAAACGTGCACAAGACAACCGAGCGGTCACAACTTAGCAAAATTGATATGGGCGCCCTCAAATGAAACAGCCCGACCCAACCTGAACACACCCAGTCAGGCGACCTCACACGGCACGACACGACGCGCCTGAATGAACGATGCCACAGGGAGAAAATGGAAAATGGGCCACCCGAACATGCACAAGGCACCCAGGTGGTCACAACTTAGAAAAAATGATACGGGCGCCCTCGAACAAAAAGGCCTGACCCAAACGCGCCTGTTTGGGCGACCTCACACGGCGCGACACGACGCGCCCGACTGAACGATGCTATGAGGGAGAAAATGGAAAATGGGCTGCCCGAACGTGCACAAGGCACCTGGGCAGTCACAACTTAGCAAAACTGATACGGCGCCCTCGAACGAAATGACCTGACCCGACTGAAACGTGCCCGGTCGGGTGACCTCACACGGCGCGACACGACGCGTTCGACCGAATGATGCCACAAGGGAGAAAATGGAAAACAGGCTACCTGAACATGCACAAGGCACCCGGGCGGTCACAACTTAGGAAAACTGATACGGGCGCCCTCGAACGAAACGACTCGAACCATCCCGAACGCGATTGGTCGAGCGACCTCACATGGTGCGACACGGTGCGCCCGACCGAATGATGCCATAAGGGAGAAAACGACAAACGGGCCACCCGAACATGCACAAAGGACCCGAGCAGTCACAAATTAGCAAAACTAATACGGGCGCCCTTGAACAAAATGGCTCGACTTGACTCGAATGCGCCCGGTCGGGCAACCTCACACGGCGTGACATGGCGCGTCCAAACGAATGATGCCACAAGAGAGAAAAAGGAAAACGGGGCACCTGAACGTGCACAAGACACCTAGGCAGTCACAAATTAGCAAACTTGATGCGGGCGCCCTCAAACGAAATGGCCTGACCTGAACGCGCCC
The DNA here is from genome assembly GCA_034641835.2 of Pinus albicaulis. Classification (NCBI taxonomy): domain Eukaryota; kingdom Viridiplantae; phylum Streptophyta; class Pinopsida; order Pinales; family Pinaceae; genus Pinus; species Pinus albicaulis. The sequence continues at coordinate 26,133 of JAXQQM020084839.1, forward strand.
GGTCGGACGACCTCACACTGCGCGAAACGGCGCACCCGACCGTGGTTGGGGGCGCACATTAAAAGTGTACCAAGGAGTGAGTGCATCACGTCTTTAATATTTTATGAAACTCCTTAGAAGTCCCATCATAACCACCTTCCATCTTCATCACAATGTGATATGTCAACTAAAGATATCTTATTATGTTGCTCCAACCATTCAAAAAGGGGACCCAAGTTAGATTATTATTTATTAAAGGAGAGGCCAAATAAATTAATTTCCAAACCGTCGCAATAGCGACGCTTTCATACAAATGTCGCAAGAGCGACACTGAGCCCAAACTTTCGCAATAGCGATGTTTTTTCCCAAACTGTCACAATAGCGACGCTTGTGCCCGAACTATCGCAATAGTGACGCTTTCCTCAAATGTCGCAATAGCAATACTTAGTTCTAGTCCATCATAATTCCAACGCTTTTGCCCAAACTGTCACAATTCCGACACTTTAATACAAACGTCGCAAGACCGACATTAACTTCTATGTGTCTCAATATCGAAACTTATCTCCAAACTTCGGTAGAGCGACAATTGTGGGCGGGATTTGAAAAATTGAAAAAAATTGGGGAAATGTCCGACATTTGGTAAAAAGTGTCGGAACCAAAGTGTCGAAATTTGCACCAAATGTACTAGTGGATTTTTGTAGTTCCTGAAACTCTTCC